>VDFB02022119.1:0-10245 GCA_007258455.2 Sequoia sempervirens | reverse complement strand
GCACATACAACCTCTGTTTAGGCGCATATAGACTGTAACAAAAATCATAGAATTTTGAGTCTGACGCATTCCGCAGACAAAATTCTATTTATTTTTCTAAAGTTTTAAAATGAAGCAATCCTAGGGTAGCCACATCTAGATAAAAAGAAGCAATCTAGGATAGTCACCAAACATTCAAATCTTGCAGTTAAAATGAACAATCTATTTTTGGTGAAGCAATATCTTCACCTAGATTAGCTCATTGTTATTTGGGTTTTAAAAAGAACATTTGCTTGCTGTGATTGTGGCAATAGGTCTATGCTCTCCCCTTAACTGGGTGATCAAAATACCAGACTTGCCTTTTTAATTTCATACAATGTTTGTTTTTCAATTACATCCTTTAGAGAGCCTGCCATAGTGAGAAAAAGTACTCACCCTACGGGAACGACTCAAGTGGGTTCAAGCCAAAGCCAGGCTATTCTGCCCCACTATAAAATTTAAAGCAAATTTGGGGAAACCCTCTTCTGCCGGTAGTGTGCAAGATAACCATCCCCAAAGCCTTTGTTCTAAAGGTTGGGAGGTCTCCTGAGGGAGTTTATTATTGCCGCACTGAATGGAAGTCCTTATTACGAACCTAGTGTAGTGGCCAGCCGAGTCAGTTGCCAAACATTTTGATAATCACAGTGCAAGGGGAGGGAAGAATCTGCCCCCAAGATAGTCACCATATAACTACCAAGGACCATTTTCTTAGGAGACCTAGTATCCACTTCCGTAACTCTAAGTACATGCCTGGAAAAGACAAAAACATGGGCGCCCCTTCGGGGGTGACACGGCTATGTGAGTCGACGTAGTTCTAAGATGTGGGCTATTGATTACTAGAATGACCTACTTGAGCACTTAAGAGTGATTATGTCTGAACTGTCTTTCATGTGAAAAACCTGTGAAAACATTTGATGAAAAACATTTCTTGAATAAAAAACTTCATGTTAGTATAGGGCTTTAAGAACAATTGTTTTCAAAATATTTGTTGTGTTTTCCATTACATTAATTTAGATAAAGAAATCATCCAAATGAAACATGAAGAACAACAACTGAAAGCCACTTAGGAATTTTGTCATATCATTGCTTCAAAAACGTTTCTAAATACCTTTTTTTTTTCATGCTTAGAAGTTGGAAGTCAACAAAGTTTCCCAAGAAATCAGTCTCCAGAGAATCAGGACACCTAAGAAAATGTTAGGATACAAGAAAACACTACAAAAGAGGAAATTCTTGTACAAAAGTTGACAAGTCTTGCTTCACTATCGAGGATTTCTCCACCGATATCAGGATTTTGTTAGAGGATTCATTGATGAATATGCTATAGATCCCTTAGATTCCCGAGCTTATTATCAGAGAAGAGCTTTATCACAACAACATAATCATAACCAACCTCTTGAATTTGAAAACATACCCCAACCTTCCATAGAATATCCTTCACACCCAAACCACATTCTTCAAAGATCTTGAGAGAATCTCCTTAAAAACAAAGATCCAAATCTTTTAGAGTGCACTCTTCAAAATAGCTTTTTGATTTTTGGGCTCAAGTTTCCCCAACAGGATTCTAAAATCCTTTATCATCTTGGAAGCTACAACCCATAAGTTAGGAGCTTTCTTGATCATATCATAAGATTACCTTATCTTATTAGATCAAGATATCATCACCATTGCACTAGTAAAAAAAAAAAAAACTGTGATCTAAGTTTAGAGGAAATTTTCAAAAACATATGCCTATATCCACAAGATCTCAGCACAATAAATCGAAGGATACGAACCAAAAAGAAAGTCATATTCAGAACATTCAAGAAGAAGGAGAAAACAGTAATCCCATTTTCAGCATAAATCAAAATCCAATTTTTAACGACAACATGGACAATAAAGAAGAAAATCCTTCCCACCAAGTGGATAGTGATGAAGAACAAGAAGAAGAAAATCTTAGAGAAGCTGAACAAGATCCAAAATTTCATAAAGCCATTGAGAAGATCTTGCAGCGAGATAAGGAAAAATATTTTTGCTATCTAGCCGAACAAGGGGCTAAGTTACCTCATGACTTTGACATTGAAAAATTGAAAAACAAACATGAAGAGACACCTCTTTCAGATCTTAGTGCCTTGACCCAACAACTCAAGGCACTTCAAGGACAAGTTAGAGAATTACAAGGGGGAACAACCACAAAGAAATACACTTTGGAGGACATATGTCCTTATCCTTTTGACAGAAGTTTAAACATGATTCCTTTTCCCAAGCATTGCGAAATACCAAAATTTGATCGCTATAATGGGAAAATGGATCCAATTGATCACGTTAGAGACTTTAGAAACATGACATTGGAGTTTTCTTATGAGGATACTTACTTGATGCAATTATTTCCTAGGATTTTGGGAGTACACTCTATGGAATGGTTATCTAAAATCTCACCTCCCGTTAGGACACTTGAAGAGTTGATCAATTTATTCATATTACAATACACCTACAACATACAGCATTAGATCACCATGATAGATCTTTGTAAAATGGCACAAAAACTTGGTGAACCTTTCATCATGTTTCTCCAGAGATGGAGAAGAATGTTTGCCAGATACCCACGTCCTGTTCAAGAGAAAGAAAAGATGGTTACTTTCATCAATAGTTTAAACTCAGAAATGAGCTATCACTTGAACTTACATTGTCCTTCTTTTGAGAAAATTATTGAAGATGCCTTAACCATTGAAAGTGCTTTGGTCAAGAAAGGCATAATAAAACATGATAAAGAAAATCCCAGCTCATCCAACCATCATAATCAGGAAAAATCCAAATTCTGGACCCACAACAAAAATGTGGTGAATGATGGTGTTGTGGATACAAATCACGCTTCAACCAAACCATTCGTTCTCACTACCCCAAACACTCACAACAATAATGTCAACTCAATTGCAAATCACGAAAATAATCCTCCTCCTCAGAGGAACAATACAAATCAACACTCCACTTCTCATCAAGGGACTTTAAACAACAACCAGGGTTATCGAGGAAACAATAACAATCACAATTCTTTAGGGAACACCTCAAATTCAAATCCACAAAGATTTTCGTTCTTCTCCAATAGAAGAACTTTTACTCCATTGGGTCAATCCCTAGAATCCGCATTCAAAGAGTTGATGGCCAAAAATGTTATCACTTTACCACCTCAACGAAATTATGAACCTAGTGTAAAGCCTCCATCATGGAATGAGGCATACTATTGTGATTATCATCGATGTAAAGGTCACCACACCAACAACTGCCAAGCCTTGAAAAATGCCATTCAAGACTTGATTGATAATGACATCATCACAGTAGAAGGAAATCAACAAACCAATGCAGACCACCAAGCATTTCGCAATCCTTTACCTAACTATCAAAAAGGTGAGTCTTCTGACAAAAAAGTGAATCACATCAATGATGATCATATAATCAACCATCTCTACACAGACGATGAGCGGGTGAATGTCATAAAAGTCAAAAAGAAGGAGGAATATCGAGAAGTCAACGCAACAACAAGAGCACACGCCAAAGTTGTCTTAAAAGGCACCTCCTCAAGATCCACTGAACCCCCACCTCAACATCAATATGATTTGGTCAATCAACTTCAAAAAACTCCCGCTCAAATTTCCATTTTTGAACTATTAAAGATTTCTCCAGCCCATAAAGAAATTCTTGAAAAAGCCCTTATTGAAACCAACGTATCTACTGATTTGGATGTGAATCAATTTCAAACCATGGTAGGGCATTTGTCCTCATCTACTTGTCTTTCATTTTCTGATAAAGATGACGTTTCCATAACTCATCCTCATAACTCCTCTTTGTATTTAGAAGTCATGGTCCATAAATTTCGCATCAGACGAGTTCTAATAGATGGAGGTGCCGGTTTGAACATCTGTACCTTGAAGTTGGTCAAAGCCTTAGGATTTTCTGAGGACTCTATTGATTTCAGAAGAAAGATTACCATAAAGCTTATGATGAAGAAAGAGCATCCAAAGGTCTAATCATGCTGCCAATCAGAGTGGGCCCTGTTATAAAGAATACCCTTTGTCAAGTACTAGATCGTGATCTAGCATATAACATCTTGTTGGGTCGTCCTTGGATCCATGAAATGCAAGCTGTCCCATCGACTTACCATCAATGTCTCAAGTTTCCTTATGATGGACAAGAAATCATGATACCTGCTGATAATTCCAACATTCAAACTTGTGCCAACATAAAAGCCTAGTCAAGATACTTTGGTCCCTAATAATCGAGAAGCTCATACTAATACTTCTCTAAAGATTGATACACAAATCAGTCAATTGACCAATAGTTTTGACAAAAAGATGAAATTCAAGGATCATGGAGTTGGAGAATACTCTCTTTGTCTTATCAATTTACCTACATCACCTCGATCACATGGACAGCCATCTATCAGAGAGCATCAAATATCAGCAATGTCAACATCAAAGCAACTGCCAATAGAGCCTATTACAAAATTTAATGGGCAATTCATCAAAGAAAAATTCCCCATGGAAAACCCTGAGGATACTGAAATTCTAAATTGGCTCTATAAAGATGAAGATGAAGCAGTTTCTAATGTTAAATTACCCACAGACAAATATGGAAAAGGATATTTAATCATGCAGAAGATGGGTTATGATGAAGGACCTATTGGAAAAAGGAAGGAAGGAGTAGTTGAACCCATTCACCTCCATGGACTTGCTGCAAAAGAGAAAACTGGATTGGGTTATGATACTAACTCTCAAGAAAGCAAATCCAAACACGGCAATGTCTTCACATTGCAAGAAGGCTCAAATTCACAAGAGGCATGTTTGACAACAATTCAAAATTTCCTAGACAACAATTCTGACACAGACTCTGCTGAATATGAATGGGACACCATGTACAATGATGAGTTCTGGAGAGACAAAGAGGTTGATGTAATACACCAATATGTCCCAACTCTAATAGAAGGACAAGGTTCAGGGTCCCAACCACGAGGATTTGAACCACAAGTCGATTATGATTCTAGTGATACTGAATCAGATCTAAACGAACAAGACTATCATGAGGACAGTATCATCATTGATCCACCTTATACCTCGGATCCTACGGACCACTCCGTCATGACCTTGACCATAGCTGATCTCACACAGCCTGATGACCCGCTACCTTTACTCCATCCTGACCTTATTGATTGGGATTTTATAGAATCTATTAACATACCTATGTTTCCAAGTGATGAAGCTATCGTAAACTTCCTTTCCGCAGAGGATGTGAATGATTGTTCCACCAGTGATTTTTGACATAGAGTTTTTGATCAGGAGAGTGCCAAGTCTCCTAGCTGCAAAAATAAAAACAAAAAAAGAAGATCTAATGGTGAAAACCAGAATCTGGCAGTATTAGATCAAACAAAAGATAAAATAAAGAGTGTATTAGATGGTGAAAACCTCTTTGAGGCACCAAATGATGGGACTTTTGACACCCTCCCAGAGCATTACCATGAGTGATCGCCTATTCTGATTGAACCTACAAATTCTGTCGATCTTAAAACTTCTGACAAACCAAGAATTTTACAGTTGGCCATATCTATGACAGAGAAAGAAATACCAGAGTTTATGAAATTCCTGAAAGCAAATCAAATCAACTTTGCATGGTCTTACGCTGACATGCCTGGTCTTGATCCTGATCTTATCATGCATCATTTATCTATCAGACCAGGTGTCAAACCGGTAAAACAAAAACTCAGAAAGATGCACCCTCATGTTGCATTATTAGTTAAAGAAGAACTAAGAAAACTTCTTGATGTGGGCTTCATCAGACCAGTCGACTATGCAGAATGGATCTCCAACATTGTACCTATATCCAAGCCCGATAAAACTGTCAGAATATGCATAGATTTTAGAGATCTTAATAAAGCGTGTCCTAAAGATGACTTTCCATTACCAAATATTGACACCATAGCTGATCTGACAGCTGGCCATGTCATGTATTCATTAATGGATGGTTTTTCTGGATATAACCAAATCAAGATTGCACCTGAAGATCAAGAGAAAATAGCTTTCACGTGTCCATGGGGAACTTATTGCTGGAACGTCATGCCTTTTGGTTTGAAAAATGTTGGGGCTACCTACCAAAGAGCCATGACTACAATTTTTCATGACATGATGCATGTCTTCATGGAAGACTATGTGGATGACATATTGGAAAAATCACACACTAGAGAAGGACATCTTGAAGTATTGTCCAAAATATTTGCAAGATTAGAGAAATTCAAAGTTCGTCTTAACCCTAAGAAATGTGTTTTTGGGGTCAAGTCTGGAAAACTCTTGGGGTACATTGTTTTAGAAAAAGGAATTGAAGTAGATCCAGCAAAAGTTCAAGCAATTATGGAAATGCCCCCACCAAAGAACATCAGTCAGCTAAGATCACTACAAGGACGACTTCAATCTATACGGAGGTTCATCGCACAATTGGCTGACAAGAGTTTACCATTCACACATCTACTTCATAAAAATGTTCCTTTCAAGTGGGATGACAAATGTGAATTGGCCTTTCAAAAAATCAAAGACTATCTAATGACTCCACTGGTTCTCATATCACCAGATCCAGACAGACCACTCATCTTGTACATTGCTACAACAGAGACATCTTTGGGGGCACTACTAGCACAAGAAGACTCTACAGGAAAGGAACACGCAATCTACTACATCAGTAGAACATTAACAAGTCATGAGCTCAACTACACTTCTATTGAGAAGGCTTGTCTGGCAGTAGTCTTTGCATCACAAAAGTTTTGACATTACATGCTGACCCATACAGTCAATTTGGTTTCGAAGATTGATCCACTCAAGTATTTATTGAGCAAGGCATCATTGACAGGAAGGTTAGCCAAGTGGGTAATGATTCTTAGTGAGTTTGATATCCATTATGTTGACCGCAAGGCCATTAAAGGACAAATTATAGTTGATCAATTAGCAGAGGCACCGCTGCAAGCAGATCATCCCTTGCACATTAAATTTCCAGATGCAGATGTCTTCACTGCAGAATCCAAACAACCATGGTCATTGTACTTTGATGGTTCTTTCACTCAACATGGATCAGGAGTAGGCATACTTTTTGTCACCCCTCAAGGACATACCATTCCTCGTTCATATCGGCTAATGTTCCCATGCACCAACAACATAGCTGAATATGAGGCATTAATCACTGGACTCAAGATAGCACTAGAGTGGAGAATAAAAAAGTTACAGGTATATGGTGACTCACAATTGGTCATTTTTCAGATCAATGATGACTACCAAACCAAAGATGAAAAACACTTACCTTATAAAAAGATGGTGGATGACTTTAAGAAGTATTTTCTGGACATCAAATTTACACAGATTCCAAGGCTTAATAATAAAGCAGCTGATGCTATGGCTACGATCGCATCATTGTTACAACTCCCAGAAACTCAACATCATTATGAATTTTTGGTGGAACAATCATTTACACCTGCATATGATACCCCTGAAAGCCAAATCATTTGTCACTTGGTAGGATCCGATTCGCCTTGGTACGAAAAAATTTATGCTTACCTCAAAGACAACATCTTACCACCTGATCTATCCCGTAATAAAAAATGCAACTTTATCCGTCAATCCACTCGCTATACCCTCATTGTTGATACCCTTTATTGCCATGGTCTTGATGGTACTTTACTCCGATGTCTTGAATGCGAGGAATCTGACAAAGCTTTACAAGAAGTTCATGGTGGCATCTGTGGTACTCATTCAAGTGGACTGACCTTATCCAAGAAACTGATTAGAATGGGTTACTACTGGCCTACAATGGAGAGGGAATCATTCACTTTTGTGAAAACATGTTCAAAATGTCAGATCCATGGGAATCTCATTCATGCTTCTGCACAAGAACTCCAACCATTTTCACCAACCTGGTCATTTTCTCAATGGGGATTAGATCTAGTGGGCAAGATTCATCCTTCTTCATCAAATGGGCATAAATTCATCATCACAGCAACAAAGTATTTTACTAAGTGGATTGAGGCAGTCCCTCTTACTAAAGTTACCGGCAAACAAATATCATCCTTCATACTTAACTATATTATTTGTCGGTATGGTATTCCCAACTCCATTATTACAGATAATGGACGTCCATTCAAAAATCAAGATGTTGATGAACTTTGTGAGAGATTTCACATACAGCATAGATATTCAACACCTTACTACCCACAAGGGAATGGCCAAGCAGAGGCCTCGAATAAAACAATATTGAAAATCTTGAAAAAGACTATGAATACATCAGGGAAGGATTGGCACGTTCAACTCAATCCTGCTCTATGGGCTTACAGAACCAATGTCCGCACGCCAACAGGAGCAACACCATTCACCCTTGTTTATGGAGAAAAAGCCATATTTCCCTTAGAAGTGGAGATTCTCTCACTCAGAGTATCATTGAAAGGCTTAACAACAGATGATGAATATAGAGTTTCCCAACTCCAAGAGCTTGAATTTCTAGATGAGAAGAGACAAAGAACAGCTGATCATTTGAAAGCTTATCAACAAATGATGTCTCGCAGTTACAACCACAAAGTAAAGCCATGTACCTTTTAGGTGGGTGATCTCGTTCTGAAAGAGAATCCACGTAATCAACAAGACAGAGAGAAGAAAGGAAAGTTCGAGCCAAATTGGCTAGGTCCTTATGTGGTTATCGCAGTTTATGGTTCAGGAGCCTACAAGCTATCAACGCCAGAAGGGGACCTGTTTGACGAGCCGATCAACAAGCATGCATTTGAAGAAGTATTATGTCTAAGACGGTTATTATCATCAGAAAAAGTCCTGAAGAAATATCAAAAAAATCAGAAAAAGTCATAGGGTGAAAACCTGGCAAACAGGCAGTCTATTGACAAGAAAAATGCAATAAAAACAAATAGTGAAAATCTGGAAAATAGACGCTATTTGGAAGCTCTCCATCTATTAGTTCATGTTCTGCATTTAACTTTTCATCCTTCTTTTTCATGCATCTTTTCCATCATCTTAGGGTCACACACCGGCACCATGCTATCATCATTTGCCTCGAGCGATAACGTCTTACCATGGCTTGATTATTGTACCTATTCATTTCAGCAAGTTGTGTCAATACCTAGGGCAAACGTGGGGCATACTAGGGGCAATCAACTTTCAACAATGACACAATGACATCGAAGCCCATCACGCAAAACAAAACAACCAACTCAAACCAAAACATCCAATCATTGATTCATATTGCAATAGCTTTCAGTTGCATACCTTACCATGACTCATATCTGGATGATCTCTAATCTAAATAATGTTTGGAATCACAGTATTTCATTTTTTGAATAATGGTTGTTTAATTTTCGATATCATTTCTTTGGAGCACACTCGATGATGTACTGAACTAGAGTGGCGAGGAAAGAGGATGATTTTTCCTTGTCTGCTGTCTGGAGGTTAATCATTTATCGATTGCAAATATGTCGCGAGACATGATTTTCAAAAGCTTATCATTGATGACAGTTCCAAATTTGCATCAGATGGTGGTTAGTCTTTGTCTGTTTACGCAAGAAATGCTCAGGTCATCTCGGTTCAATTATACCTAGATGCTTGTGTTCACTTGCTATATCAAAAATCATGAAAGTTGTACTCAGGTCATCATTGGTGCTAATTTCCCCTTTGATGCTTGTACATCCTTCCAACATTTTAAAATGCTCTATGATGATTTAAGCAGGCTCACTAAAAGGCTCAACAAAATGATCAGCTTCCTTTAGTTACATTTCATTTTAGGTCATTGTACATAGTTGCATACTGGATCTTGCATCTTGAGTTTTCGAAAGGTCAAATGGCTATCATCTTTTGGACTATTTCTGGAGGACAATACAAACATTTGTATCATCACCATTACATTTCATCTTCATTTCATTTCATCATCAGTAGCATTATCGTTTCATCATTTCAATATCAGTATCATCTTATTAGGTGCATTCCATATCATTTCATAGTAGTTTCCTTAGTGCATCCACTAGCCTCTCATGGATCACAATTTATTTCATCATTATTATCATTTCATTTAAACATTGCATTTATTATTACCATTTAATTATTATTTCTTTTCATTTTCATATCACTGTAGCATCCTTGCATTTTTCATTATCATTTCATTTTGGTTTCATTTTTTTCATTATTGCATCCATTATCATCCCATCATTCCATATTTCATTATCATTAT
>VDFB02022118.1:0-83559 GCA_007258455.2 Sequoia sempervirens | reverse complement strand
GGGTTTCTAATTTTGAGGAGGTTGTTGCTTGAAGTTTGAAGATCGGATTGCGGATTCTTTCTGGGTTTTTAGAGAGCTTCCCGGTGGTATGGTCAGTTTGGCATTTCGGGCAACTTCATGAATTTACTATTTTTAGTAAATTCTATTTTTGGCAGTGGACAGGTTGGGTTCAGTTCAGTTGGTCTTCTTCTTCAGTTGGTTCGGCTGGCACTTCCGTTTTTGGCCTTTGGGTGCATTTTCCATGGAGAGATAAGTATTTTCACATTATAATATTATATTTTAATATTATAATGCCCCCCCTTGCCTAGCATTATAACTTCATGTTGTTCTTAAAAAAGGGGACTTGATGGGTAAGCTCTTCATTGAAAAGATAAATTATGTTTTAAGTCAAATTATGGGCTAAGTGAAATGGACACCTACTTGAGGAGATTGACTTTTAGTGAAATATTTCATTAAGGAAAAAGGACGCCACTTTTTGGAGGGAAATGTTGAATTCAAAATTAGGGTTTGGGGCACCCTTCTTGAAGCTTCTAGAAGGCTCTCTTCATGTCTTTATATTCAGGCCTCAGCTCTTCATTTGGGATCTTTTGTCTATCATACCATTATGCTGCTGGAATATCTTCAGGCAAGCTTCGAGGAAAGCATACCTCCTAGCACATGGCTCATCTTCTTGCTTGCAATACAGCAACTAGTTGAGAGTTGATTGTAAATGAGTGAATTTTGTTGTGAGACTTTGCATTGTAGTAGTTCCCTTGCTTTGTTAAATCAGTTCTAGGCATGTTAGTGAAGTTTTCTGTGTTGCTGGTTCATGTAGCTGATTGTGAGTTTTCTTCATATATTCCAAAATAAAAATAATTTCATTGTGGGTATTGTTTCTTTGTGACTCATTGATAGTGGCGCCCCTTTTTGCAAACTTGCAGATTTTATTAACAAGCTTTGGATTTTATACCAGAAAATTGCCCACCTTGAAGGGCCATACCACTTGGGTCTCATGGGAATTTGTGCATTAAAAATGGGAGCTGGTTTTGGATGGTTTTAGGGTCTTGTCTTGGGCGCTATCATCAAAGAAGAGCTTTGCATTCATTTCCGTGTGTTTGAGGTGAGAATATAATGATTTGTGAGCATTTTAGAGTAATCTAGGCTTGCTGAGTGTCATATTCTAGTCGCTGGCCTGATATATCAAAATTAAGAAAGTTGTCTTTGGGGCTAGGATTGAGTCTTGGGAGTCACATTGGGTAATTGGGAGATATACTATATAGTTGCAGCATTGAAGAACTTAAATCACGGGCTTTAACTAAGACATTCTATCATATTGTAAGTTGCTAGTAGTACTATCAGCACTTCTCTTTATCTGTCTTTTATCTATTGTACTTCCCACTGAATAAGTGGAAGAGGCTGGCTTGCCGCCTATTTACTTTCAGTTATTTAGTTTAGGGACCCTCTGACCATATGCTTGCCATCACTCGGCGCCATTCTTGGTTAGGGTTACTTCTGTTCATCATGCATTGATCCTATGACCATATGCTTGTCTGCACAGGCGCATTCTTGGTTAGAGTTCCCTTCAATTTGCATTTGCATTAGATCCTCTGATCAATGCTCACACCTTGCCCACATCGGGATCCTGGTGTACATTCTGGTTAGAGTTACCTTCCGCATCGTTTTGGTTTAGAGCTAACCTTAACGGGTGCGTGTTCATTGTAATTGCTTTGTGAAAAAAAAAAAAAAATTGGTCCGGTTCTTTACAGTGGTATCAGAGCCATGATTCTACCAACCTGTGCCCTATAGTGATTCAATTGTCAAATGAGTGACAGTGATTGCAGATACTTCACCAGAGGTCAGGCCAGAAGACAGCAGACACAGCTTCCGCCAGTGCCAGAAGCAGATACTTTATCAGGAGCTTTGAGAGAAATAGGAAGAATAGTAGATACTGGTAAAACAGTTGAGAACATGGTTGAAAGTCATAAGCAAGCCATGGATGAAAAAGATGAAAGGATGGAAAAGAAATTTGATGGGATGATTGAGTTGATGTCCCGGTTACTTGCACGAATGGACCAGCAAATTCCTCAGAATCATATTCCTAATCAAAACCATGCTACAGGAGAAAACAGTGGAGTCAATGGAAACAATGGTAATGGAGGGAGTATAACTATTGGTCAACATGAGGCCACTTCTAGAGGAACAGCCTCTAGGCCTCTCTTTCCTACATTCACTCAGAGGGAGGAACCGCAAGTTGAAGTTGTCATTCCTTTTGTAGATGATGCCAGGCAAGCCTACTTGGAGTATGCAACCTTACCCCCTGATCTTAGAGACCAATGGTCCTTTGATCAATTCTTGAACCAAAGAAACAGAAGAAACGGAGGAAGAGTTGATAACCATGCTCATATGGCTCCTAGAACCGATTATCAACAAGCCCTTGGGAAGGTGTCATTAGCTCACTTCGATGGAAGTGATAACTGTTCAGCAAGATCGTGGGTTCAGAAGTTAGACAACTACTTTTCACTTCGTCTCATGCCAAAAGAAGATGCCATCAAGTTTGCAACGCTTCATTTGGAGGGAGCTGCCCATGAGTGGTGGTACCATGGTTTGGTCACGCTTGGCCACAACCTCATTCGAACCTACGATGAATTCACCAATAAGTTGATTGATAGGTTCGACACTAAGGATCCTGAAGTGAAATTTCGTGAGCTTGCACAATTGAAGCAGCATGGCTCCTTGGATTCCTACATAGCTGATTTTCAAAGGCTTTCCGTGATGGTGCCCAACATCACTGAAAGAAGGTTGGTTGTATTGTTTTCCGAAGGATTGGTTGAGCCCTTGAAAGGGTGGGTTAAAGCCTTCGATCCACCAAGTCTCGAAGAAGCCATCAAAAAGTCTCGAAGTATGGAGTTATCAGCCCCTAGGCCTAAATTTCCACCAAAGCCATTTGGTCACAAGAAGGATAAGAGGCATTTATCAAATCAGCACAAGAAGTTCCCACCCAAGTTGACTGAAGAGCAACGTGAACAGCTTAGAAAAGAGGGCAAGTGTTATACATGTTTGGAGCCTTGGGTTAAGGGTCATAGATGTCCTGGAAGAGGGCGTTCTAATCAAATGGGGGCTTATTCTGATTATGGATCAGAATCTGATATGTCTGATCAGCAGTCTTATTTTGGGGACAGCGAGGAAGAAAGAGTTCCAGAAGAGTCCGATCATGAGCAAGGAGTTGGGGGCCCTATTGCCCAACTCTCTAGTTTCCAAAAGAACGAATCTTTCAAGGTTCATGGTGGAGTTGGAGGTCATCGTATTGTTGCCTTAATTGATACTGGGGCAACACATAACTTCATTGATGAAGGTGTGGTTGCAAAGAGAGGTCTCAAAACAGAAGAATTTGAAGGATTCAAAGTCATGGTGGCTGATGGGTTTCATATTTCATGCAACCAAAGAGTTCCTAACATGTCTTTGCAGTTGGGCAACTATGAAGTTAAGGATGACTTCTATGTGGTTACTATTGGAGACACGGATGCAGTACTTGGTATTCAATGGTTACGCTCACTTGGTGAAATCTCTCTCAATTTGCAAACAATGGAGCTCAAGTTCCAATCTGATGGAAAGAGGGTGGTGTTAAGAGGAATGCCCAATGGTGGTCCTCGAATAGTTTCATTCAAAAGAATCGAGAGGCTGATTCGGCATGATCAAGTTGAGTGGGCTTCTGAGTGTCATATTCTAGTCGCTGGCCTGATATATCAGAATTAAGAAAGTTGTCTTTGGGGCTAGGATTGAGTCTTGGGAGTCACATTGGGTAATTGGGAGATATACTATACAGTTGCAGCATTGAAGAACTTAAATCGCAGGCTTTAACTAAGACATTCTATCATATTGTAAGTTGCTAGTAGTACTATCAGCACTTCTCCTCTTTATCTCTCTTATATCTATTGTACTTCCCACTGAATAAGTGGAAGAGGTTGGCTTGCCACCTATTTACTTTCAGTTATTTAGTTTAGGGACCCTCTGACCATATGCTCGCCATCACTCGGTGCCATTCTTGGTTAGGGTTACTTTTGTTCATCATGCATTGATCCTCTGACCATATGCTCATCTGCACAGGCGCATTCTTGGTTAGAGTTCCCTTCAATTTGCATTTGCATTAGATCCTCTGACCAATGCTCACACCTTGCCCACATCGGGATCCTAGTGTACATTCTGGTTAGAGTTACCTTCCGCATCGTTTTGGTTTAGAGCTAACCTTAACGGGTGCGTGTTCATTGTAATTGCTTTGTGAAAATAAAAAAAAAATTGGTCCGGTTCTTTACACAACTGGCAAGTATTCAATGATGATGATCACATTGAAGAGTTCCTCTGCATAGCGGATGACTACGAAGATTTATTCTTTGAAGGTAGTGCTTCTCCTTTCAAAGAATCCATAGCAGAAGATTCCGAAGCAACAGAATCGGGCATCATATAGTTAAAGGGCAACAATATCCCCAAGGCTTTAGTATCCCTGGAGGATATATTTGATAGACATGACAGACATGTCCAAGATCAAAGGAATTCAACCAACAAGACGTCAGCTGATTACCATCAAGTCAACATTGGTACAGAAGATAAGCCTCAGCTTGTCAACTTAGGCAAATGCTGCATTGCAGAGGAAAGCAACAACTTCATCTCCCTATTCAAGCAATATCCAGACGTCTTCGCATGGTCCTATGAAGATTTGAAAGCATTCAAGCCAAAGGAATTGTCTCATACAATTCCACTCAAATTTGATGTCAAGCCTTTCAAGCAGAAGCAAAGGCACTACAACCCGCATGTTCAAGACACAATCTATGCAGAGGTAAAAAAGATGGTGGGTGCAAAGATCATATTCCCGATCCACTATTCTACCTGGGTGTCTAAAATCGTTCCTGTATGCAAGAAGAACAGAGAAATCCAGATCTGCGTAGATTTCAAGAATCTTAACCAGTCATCACTAAAGGATAATTATCCTTTGCCAATCATGGAGCACACATTGCAGACGGTAACCGAGTCGGAGATGTTGTCATTACTTGACAACATCAACTCAAAACGGCGTTCACCACCCCTTGGGGAACATTCGCCTACAAGAGGATGCCTTTTGGCCTCATCAACGCCGGTGCCACTTTTCAACGAGCCATGGATTTGGCGTTTGGCGATTTAAAGGACAAACTGATCGTTGTCTATCTTGACGACCTTACCGCATTCTCAAAGAAGCAGCAAGATCATTTTCAACACTTAGTGAAAGTGTTCGAGAGGTGTAGGTATCACCATATATCATTGAATCCAAAGAAATCTATCTTTGCGGTGACAGAAGGCAAGCTACTAGGCCACATCGTCTCCAAGGAAGGGACTCGGATAGACCCTAATTGGGTTGATGCAATCAAGGACCTGACTCTCCCTACAAATAAAACTGGGGTACACTCCTTTGGCAAAGTTAACTTCATATGGAGATTGGTACCCAACTTCTCGAAGCTGACCAAAGACATCTCAACAATGATGAAGAAGACGACCGCCTTCAAATGGACCGAAGAAGGAAGGGAGGCGTTCGAGAAAATAAAGGAAGCCATCAGTAAAGCGCCAGTGTTGGTTCGACCTGACTTCGATAAAGAGTTCATCCTTTATTGTTACGCGTTGAAACAATCTCTTTGCCATACTAACGCAGAAGTTGAATGAGGAGACTGAGTCACCGATCACTTTCATGAGTAGTAGCTTCAAGGATAGCGAATCTCGGTACTCCCAGATAGAGAAAAATGCAAATACAGTTGTGAAGGCAATCAAGAATTTTAGATTCTACATCCTAAACTCCCACACCATTGTATACGTTACAGACCTCGCGATCAGGAGTGTCCTTACCCAACAGGAGATGGGCACAAAAAGAGGCAACTGGATCGCAAGAGTCCAAGAATACGACTTGGATATCAAGCCTACCAAGTTCGTCCGTAGGAGAGGTCTATATCAGCTCATGGCAGAAGATGGTGATCTAAAGCACCAAGCTGATGATGGTGTCCCAGGAACAGAAATGGAAGAAGACCTCCTAATGGTCTTACTAGTTGAATCTGCTCAAGAATGGTACACAAAATTGTGGTATTTTTTGACCTACGGGGAATGCCCAACACACTTGGGTAAACAGCAGAGAACTCTAAAACTACAAGCACAAAGCTATGTGCTTAGAGGAAATGTTCTATACAAGCATGGACTTGATGGTACGTTCCTACTATGCGTCAGTAAGGACCAACAATGGCGGTTGTTGGAAGCATTCCACAATCAGGCATGCGGTGGCCATTTTTCATCAAGGGTCACCGCGTTCAAAATCCTGCAAGCATTGTTCTATTGGCCAACTTTGTTCCGCAACGCATATGACTGGGTGCACAAATGCAAATTCTGCCAACAATTTGTTGGTAAACTCAAGCTGGCAGCCCTTCCACTAAGGCCGGTGGTGATAGATGCTCCATTTCAGCAATGGGGCATAGACTTCGTAGGGCCCATCAACCCACATTCCAGTAAGGGACATGTCTACGTCCTTACGGCGACAGACTACTTCACCAAATGGGTTGAGGCGATTCCTACAAAGCAAGCTACTTCCGAAGTTGTGTGTAACTTCCTCAAAGAGAACATCATTACACACTTCGGAGTACTGAGAAAGATCGTGACCGACAACGCTACAAGCTTCTCGTCAGAGGAGTTAGTAGAATTCTATTTCGACTATGGCATCACATTGTCCCACTCTTCAAATTACTATCCACAAGGCAACGGACAAGCCGAGTCGTCTAATAAGAACATAGTCACGATCGCGCGCAAGATGGTTGATTCCAATCAACGGGCTTGGCACAAAAAGTTGTACAACGCTCTCTGGGCTGATAGGATCACGCCCAAGAGAGCTATTGACACTTCACCCTTCACTATCATGTATGGCACAGAAGCTATGTTACCCATTACTCTAGAGTTATCAACTTTGTAGCTAGCATCCGCAATAGAGGATGAGGAATTCAGAGATCCCATTGAGAAAAGCATATTGTGCTTAATGAAACTTCAAGAAGAATAGGTGGAGATAGTTGATAAAATCACTCAACACCAAGAGTGAGTGAAGAAGATCTTCGACAAGAAGGCTCAGCAACGAGACTTTAAGATCGGAAACAAGGTCCTGTTATGGGACAAGAGACACGAACCAAAGGGAATGCATGGTAAATTTGACTCCCTTTGGCTGGGGCCGTTCCTGATCCATGATATTGTAGGAGACAATTCCTACATTCTCTCACATTCAGACAGAAGGCTCTTCCCACTCCTTCAGGATGGGGTGAGTTCTTTGTAAATATTTTTCTTTTGCTTTAAAGTTATGTTGTTATGTGTTTCCCCGTTCCGTAAAGTATCATCGTGTTTTAGGTGATTTCTTAGGTAGTCTTGTTGTAGGTGAATAAATGGGTGAGCCCCAATAAATAGGTGAACTCCAATTATTAGGTGTATTAGGAAATAAGTCCTGACTCCATTTCCCAACTAATAAGAGTACTGGTTTGCAAAACTAGAGATTCTCAGTTCTCCTATGCCGTAGGTATTCGACATGGTCACTAAACGGAGCCTAATGTTGTACCCAAAATATTTTTTTGGCATTCTTCTTAAATTGAGCTAAATCATGTAAAAATGTCGTCAAAAGTTTGTTTTAGGTCAAACCAAACATAATATTTTTGTGGGTTTCTGTCAAGGAACATATGTGTAAAATTCTGAAAAATTGAAAATTAGGGTTTCAAACCCCTATTTTTAGGGAAACCCCTGAAAATATGACCTTCCCGGAAATGATTGAAAATGATTTTGATAGGATTAATCGACTTCACGATCACACTAGTCAAGTTAGAATCATCAAAAAACATGTTTTACTATGGTGGGTCTATTTTTATTTTTCAGGAACAAAGTTAGGAGCTCCGCAGACATTAATGGCAAATTGGACAATACTAGGTGCTGAAAGCTAAGCTTCAAAAGCTTCAACGAAGAAACCATGGTAGAAAAGGATTAAAAAGATGTTGTTTGATGGAGGAGATTTTCAAAACTGAAAAATGCCAAAATTTGGCTAACTCTGGAAAACCATGCCTTGCTACCGAGGAAATGCAATCAAAGGTGAAAAAGGCACCCCTGCTGAAGAAAGGCGCCCTTGAATAAGATGATGCAGATGTCAGTTCCTGAGAAAATTTGTCTTCACAAGATCTCCTTGGCTTCAACTCAACTTGGCAATGAACCTGTCAGTCAGCCTGCGAGACAAATCAAATAACGACAACGATTGATCATCAGAGCTACAAAATAGAAGATGAATCAGTGAGGTTCAAGGAAAAAGCGTCCTTGCTGGCCAGGGGTGCCCTTCTTTTTGAGATACCTGATGAAGTTATCAACAGCTTCTTTATATAAGGCATTTGTTTAGCGCTCTTCCAGCTTCACGATCAATCCGACAGCATGTTCATAGGACCTGTCAAACAGTCAGAGGCTGAGATCAAGCTGCCAAAGGTGGAGATTGAATGAATAACATGAAGAAATGAACAAGTACCAAGTGAAAATCGCCCCTGCTGAAGAAAGGCACCCAGTCTTTTGGGCATGCAGATGCAGTCTATCTGCTCGACAATCTCCAGGATGACCACCTCCATTTTGATCAATCTCGACGATGAAACCGTCAGCGAAGACATTCGACAAATCAATCATCTGACGACGAAAATCAAACTGAGGCAGTTTACAACATGAAAATAACTGGTCAACAAGTCAAAAGCGCCCCTACTAGCCAGGGTCGCCCTTGGATTTAAAGGACCTAAACAAACCTTCAGGAGCTGAGAAACTAGTCATCCTTTCCAAGACTGAACTGGTTATCCAACGCACAATCAAACGAGGTCATCTGACTCATCAATCAACAGTGATATCAGATAGAAGCACAGAGGGTCCAAATGGTTGAAACAAAGAACAATCATGAAAAATTGACTAAGTCAGGGCTAAAAGCGCCCCTACTGAAGAAAGGCGCCCTTGAATTTGGAGCCTCTAACTTAGCTTTCTGGCTTGAGAGCTCCCAGGCATACCTCTTTAGGGTAGTTCCATCTCAACAACAGATCCATCAGCAGCTGCTAAAGATCAACTGAATGACCGGGAGCAAGGATCAAACAGAGGTACTTCACCATGAAAAATAATGGGAAAAAATGTTCAAACTCAAAAAGGACGCCTAAAAGGTCAAAGGTGGATATGTTGACTTGAGTTAGAGATTTTGGAGGAAAACTTGGCCAAATCATCCCACAATCAGTGGAAACCAACTTTTAGAACTCCAGATCAGGCTAAATCAAGCTTCAATCATGAGTTGGCGCCCAAACTTGAAGGATTTCGACTTGAATCATTATAAACCAACTCTAGGCGTCCCTTTTCATTATTTCTTTTGCAAATTGAAGATCAAAACAACAATTTGCTCTCAAGGATGTCTTTTCAAGATCTAACAAGGGTTTTGGACCGTTCTTCAATATTTTTTGAAGATCAATGGCACAAAGGGATTTCTTCTCAGAGGTTGCATCCAGAGACAGATTTTTACAAGAAGGCAGCTAAAAACTTCCAATCTTCCTCTTGTCTACTTCCTCTCTTCTGTCTTAAAATTCTTGCATGTCACAGAAAACAGCAGGCTACCACAGATCTGACCAACTAGGTATGATCGGCATAATTTTATAGTAAAACCCATCTCTTCAAATTTTCCAGAAACAACAAACTTGTCCCTATTTTTAGGGATTTTTGGGGAAAAGTCTCAGAATAAAAAATCTAAGGAATTGGGTTGGTTCAGCATTGAAGCACGAACAAAACCCATGTGCCAAAATTTTTCCGAAAAAATACTTCTCGGCAGATACTATTTTTAGGGGTTTTTAGAAATTATCAAAACAAGGTCGTGTGCACAGTTGATCTTTAAGTTTTTCAGGATGCAATACTCCCAGGTACAATACAAGACCAAAACGGCCTTGTACCATGATTTCCTGAAAACAATTGACACAGGCTTACATCAAAAGAACCCAGTGGTCGATTCAGAAGATTTGGAGGGCATGAATCAAATCACACTACAAAACATACAAGAATCTGGATTGCTTCAGGCTACATCAACCCCCGTCACATTATAGAATGTGGAGCTTGTAATTGCTTGCATTAAGCATTACAATCCTACCACACGAGAAATCCGATTAGTGGATGGGAGGATAATCTGCAACCTGAAACCAAAGGACATTGAAAAATGTTTTGCTATTCCACCATGCTCGACCAATATGTTTATATCAGTGAAAGAATGTGAAAAGGCATTTGAAGCATCAAAGGATAGGTGTTTGCAAAAAATGGCAGAACAATGGTTGAAGGTGAAAAAGGTCAACTTACCCAAAATGGTTGGGCGAGGAGAATCTGAGACGAGTATGCAGTGTTGATAACTCTACTCAACAGGGTTACTGGACAAGAAGAGGGCAATCGGTTTTAGTCGTGGATGTACTACATCATTGCCAAGATTATCATTAAAAGAGAACATTATGACTGGGCCACCCTGATCAGTGACACACTCCACCAACAGATTACCGGGTTTCTAGAGGCTCATAGCTTCCACATGTGTTCCTACCTTGTATACTCGATCGCCTTCCAAGGCGAGTTCAGGACACTAAACACTGTGGGAACCTTAGGTGTACAAAAGGTCCATGAATACTTTCCGCGTCTTGGGTTTGCTCAAGTGGAACAACATTACAAACAGATAAGTGACCTTTTTATTATGCACATCGTACAAGACCTCGACCATGAGATGCACGTGCGTATATCACCAGCAACCAAAGAGGCAATGGTGGACTGGGCGGATTGGTTTATCCAATTCCCCACCTTCACCTACATACGCATGTATGGATACAATGGTCACCCCACCATGATGCCACGCTACCCCTCAGATAGGGTAGTTTTCATGGAGTTCCTACGACAGTTGTCCGAAGTTCACACTCACCTACACCTTAAGAAGAAGCCAGTTGTAAGCTTTCCCATCCAGATGGGACTCTCTAGATGTAAAACAGCAGCTGATGCCAAATTGATGTGCCAAGAGATGGTGAAACTCAATCTCAAATACCTCATTGAGAGAAGGTTGTATGATCCAAGAGGCCTTTATCCAGCACATCTTGAGCTACGCTCATCTGTAAAGAACCGGACCAAAATTTTTTTTGTTTTTTGCAATGCAATTACAATTCAACACGCACCCGTTAAGGTTAGCTCTAAACCAAAACGATGCGGAAAGGAACTCTAACCAGAATGTACACCAGGATCCCGATGTGGGCAAGGTGTGAGCATTGGTCAGAGGGTCTAATGCAGATGCACAACTGGAAAGGAACTCTAACCAAGAATGGTGTCGTGTGAGGGCGAGCATATGGTCAGAGGATCAATGCATGATGAACTCAAGTAACCCTAACCAAGAATGGCGCCGAGAGATGGCGAGCATATGGTCAGAGGGTCCCTAAACTACTTAGCTGAAAGCAAATAGGCGGCAAGCCAGCTTCTTCCACTTATTCAGTGGGAAATACAATTAATAAAATGAGAGATAAGAGAGGAATGGCTGATAGTACTACTAACAGCTTACAATATGATAGAATGTTCACTAAAATCTGGCGTTTTCGAGTCCTTCAATGCTACAACTGATTAGTATGTCTTCACAATATCAAACTTGACTTCCAATACTTAATCTCAACCGAAGGAACAACTTTCTTGATTCTGATATATCAGACCTGCAACATAAAATGATGAAATCTGCAACATAATACCCACTCAAATGTTCATAACTTGCTCAAATCACATCCTAATGACACGAAACGAATTGCAGATTGCTCTAATGATGAAGGCGCCCAAAATGAATGCTTAAAACCTCACCCAACAACTCTCATTTATTTTGCACAAATCCCAAGATACTTCCTAAATGGTACGGCCTAGCTGCAAGGGCGATTTTGCTCTGTAAAATCAAAGACACTAATAAAATCTGGAAATGAGCTAGAATGGTCGCCCTTCATTGACAAATAGATAGATTCAATACCCAGAACGATAGCATTTTTATTTCATGAGCTATGAGCAAATCTTACATTCCTCAATGACATTCAGCAACATCAGAATATGACAGAAAATGCAACTAGAACTCCAAAAATGCAAACCACTCAACTAAAATGCAAATCAAACCTATTACAAGCTAACTCTCAACTAGTTGCTATCTTTCAAGCAAGAAGATGAGCCATTGCTAGGAGGTGTGCTTTCCTCGAAGCGAGTGCCTGAAGACAATTCAGCAGCATAACGGTGTAGTAGACAAAAGATCCCAAATGAAGAGCTGAGGCCTGAATATAAAGACATGAAGAGAACCATCTAGAAGCTTCAAGAAGGGCGCCCAAAACCCTAATTTTGAATTCAACCTTTCCCTCCAAAAGATGGCATCCTTTTTCCCTTAATGAAATATTTCACTTTTTAAATAAAAGTCAATCTCCACAAGTAGGCGTCCATTTCACTTAGCTCAATATTTGACTTTAAAAATATAATTTATCTCTCAATGAAGCATAGACCCATTAAGTCCCCTTTTTAAAAACAACATAAAGTTGTCATGCTAGGCAAAGGGGTGTCATAATATTAAAATATAATATTATAATGTGAAAATACTTATCTCTCCAAGAAAATGCACCCAAGGGCCAAAAACAGAAGTGCCAGCTGAACCACTGAAGAAGAAGACCAACTGAACTGAACCCAACCTGTCCACTGCCAAAAATAGAATTTACTAAAAATAGTAAATTCATGAAGTTGCTTAGAATGCCAAACTGACCATACCACCGCGAAGCTCTTTGAAAACCCAGAAAGAATCCGTAATCCGATTTTCAAACTTCAAGCAAGAACCTCCTCAAAATTAGGAAACCCTAATTTTACCCTCCGAGCAGCCTTCGGGTCTCCAGAATAGGCCAACGGTCAACTGCAACGATCACATTTGAGAAGGGGACATTACATCATCACACGAACCTTCTATGGAAGATTACTGGGTCAATTGTGATAATGAGTTTGATGTACGAAGAAGGAACTGTAGCCAGCTTAGGCTCTCACAAATTGCTGACTTTATGTCAGAAGACATTGAGGGCTTATCTGATGATGAAGGGAAAGTCATTCTCCCCTCGTTCTTCGTGGATCAAGTAGACTCACAACCACTCGGAAGAGTGGACTAGTATGCAAAAGAAAACACATCTATAGAGGAATGAACGAGTAGAGTTGTCAGAAACAGTCAACTCTACCTAGACAGCAAGAGGACAAGTACTTCCCCGAGAAGAGCCGCCACCGGTTCAATCTTCACTACCTTCCACTTCAAGGAAGAAGCCTAGACAGAAGTAGTGGAGCAATCTTCCCAAAGGGATGCGGATGTCAATGCACATGAGGGGAAGAACATAGGGGTTACATGTGGAGACAACCACACACACACCCGAGATAGTCATGAGAACCGTTGCAGCCAAGCCAGTGAGCCAATCACCGCAAATATAGAGCCCATGACGGAAGCAACAGTAGCGGATACAGTGCCTGTGATAGAGATAGAGCCACCTACTTCACCACCATCACAACAGTCACAAGTCCCCATCGACTTGGACTCTCCACCAAGAGACATCACTATAGCACAGTCTCATTCATCAGGCATTCAGGGGCCTAACATTCCTCCTTCCAACAAGGCTAGTCAGGATTCTATCTGGCTTGAGGGTCTCCTAGGAAGGAAAAGGGAAAGGCTGTCCTACCAGCTTGACTTCACAAAGTTTGATCATGTCCCCCAAGACATGCCGACGAAGAAATTGAAGAAGCAAGTACATGTAGAAAGGAATGCAGACAATGAGTTCATCAAAGAGACTGCTGCCCCACCTGATGGACAGAAACATACATAAGGTAGAGGTTGAGGACTTCACATTGTCGAAGGTCAACCTCGGAAAGACCACCCGTCAGGTGGAGGCAGATCTTCTTGAAATTGCCTTAGTGAGCGTCCAAAAGAGAATGGCTAAGGATGGAAGAGATAAAGCGAAATATACCGAGCCAAAAAAAATAAAAATTTGAATGTGATTACAAACAACCATGCACCCGTTAGGGTTAACAAATAACTAAACAAAGCAGAATTCAACTCTAACTAAGGATGTACAACAGGATCCCGAGATGGGCAAGGTGTTAGCATGTGGTCAGAGGATCTCGATGCAATGCACAAACTGAAGTAACCCTAACCAAGGATGCGCCAGATGACGGTGTGCATATGGTCAGAGGATCCCTATCAATTATAATGCAAAAAGTAACTCAACACCAAGTATGTGCTACTCAATCCAAGATGGAAATGAGGCAACCATATGGCGGAGGTATAGAGGAATTCAAATGCAACTTCAGAATGTAAGTAGGCGGCAAGCCAGCCTCTTCCACTTATCCAGTGGGTATTACAAACTAACAAGTATAACGTAAATAGGCGGCAAGCCAGCCTCTTCCACTTATATAGTGGGAAATACAGTAAATGAAAGAGCAGAATATAGAATGCTAACAGTACTACTGTTCAGCTTACAATATGAGAGTTTAGTCTGCGAAAGCACAAGATGAGGAAGTTCACAATGCTGCTACAATGTTTAATATTGCTCTTAATATGTAATGAACCGGACCAATTTTTTTTTTGATTTTTCACAATTGATTACAATGCAACACGCACCCGTTAAGGTTAGCATAAACCAAAACGATGCGAAAAGTAACTCTAACCAGAATGTACACCAGGATCCCGATGTGGGCAAGGTGTGAGCATTGGTCAGAGGATCTCAAAGGAAAATGCTGAATAAGAACTCTAACCACGAGATGCGCCGGTGAACGACGAGCATTCGGTCAGAGGATCCCTATCTAATGCAATACTGAAAATTAGCTCAACACCAAGTATGTGCTACTCAATCCGTGATGGATAGGAGGCGACCATATGGCGGAGACTTAGGAAATTACAATGCAAAACAGTAAATAGGCGGCAAGCCAGCCTCTTCCACTTATTCAGTGGGAAGTACATGTAAATCAAATGAAAGGAGAGAATTGCTGACAGTACTACTGTTCAGCTTACAATTAAATTAGAGAGTTTGCCAATATCATAAGAATAAGAACTTCCAAAGCTATAGCAAGATAAGCACCCCTTTCTAAACTCACTAACTCTTTGAATATCAACTCCTCACACCAATAATGAACTTCCTCAAATCTGGTATGACTGTTTTTGACAGATTTAATACAGAACAGCAGCATGATAACCCATTAAAATGCACATAACTCACTCTAAACACATCCTATTGACGAAAGATCAAATGCAGATTACTATACTAATGTAGGCGCCCAAGATGCAATCCCTAAACCACCCAAAACAAGCCTTATTTATTTTTGCACAAACTCCAATGTACTTCAAGATGGTACGGCCCAGCTGCAAGGGCGAATTTCCTTAATAAAATCAAAGAGACACAATAAAAATCTGGAAACTGGCAAGAATGGTCGCCCCTCATAAACAGATTGATAGATTCAATACCCAGAATGATAGCATTTTTATTTCATGAGCTATGAGCAAATCTTACACTCCTCAATGACATTCAGCAACATCAAAATATGACAGAAAATGTAAACTAGAACCCCAAAATGCAATTACTCAACTGGAAATGCAATTCAAACCTAATACAAGCTAACCTCTCAACTAGTTGCTATCTTTCAAGCAAGAAGATGAGCCCATGCTAGGAGGTGTGCTTTCCTCGAAGCGAGTGCCTGAAGACAATTCAGCAGCGTAACGGTGTAGTAGACAAAAGATGCCAAATGAAGAGCTGAGGCCTGAATAAATAGACGAGAGAGAAACATCTAGAAGCTTCCAGAGGGCGCCCAAAACCCTAATTTCAAATTCACCTTTTCCCTCCAAAAGATGGCGTCCATTTTCACTTTTGCTTATTTCACATTTTAAAATAAAGTCAAACCTTCAAGTAGGCGTCCTTTTTCAAAGCTTAATATTTGACTTTATAAAATATAATTTATCTCCTTATGACGCCTTGACCCTCAAAAGTCCCCTTTTTAAAAACAACTTAAAGTTGTACTACTAGGCAAGGGGTATAATATTAAAATAATAATATTATAATGAAAATACTTATCTCTCCAAGAAAAATGCGCCCAAGGCCAAGAACTGAAGTGCCGGCTGGCTCTTGAAGAAAGAGGTCAAGTGAGCCCCGAACCCCACCATCCTTGCGAGGAATAGATAAAGTCAGCAGTTGCGATGGCCCACACACCAACTACTGGCTCTCGAAAGAAAAGAATCATGATGAAGCAAACTCCAAGCAACAACCTCCTCAAAACTAGGAAACCCTAATTTCACCATCCGCATAGCCTACGGGTCTCCGGAATAGGCCAACGGTCAACTGAAACGATCACCGCTGAGAAGGGGACATTACAGTCCGCCCTCCCCAAGATTGCTTGCCCTCAAGCAATCGCAAGTCTGGATGCTGTAGAATCTCCTCATTCTCCCAAGTAGCATCCTCCAATGGTAAATTCTTCCACTTTACCAAATACTCTTTGATTGTTCTCCTCCTCAAGGAACGCTCTCTGGAATCAATAATCTGTTCTGGAACCAAAGTCAACTGCCCTTCTTCATCCAAAGGAGGTAACTGTGATGAAGCCACAACATTGTGTCCAAGTGCCTTTTTGAGGCGAGACACATGGAAGACATTGTGGACCTTACTACTCGAAGGTAGTTCCAACTCATAAGCCACCGCTCCAACCTTCCTAACAACTTTGAATGGTCCATAGAAGCGTGGTTTCAGCTTCTCAGCTCCACTCTTCTTAAGTGTGGACTGTCTGTAGGGCTGAAGCCGAAGATATACCATATCACCAACCTCAAATGAGCGCTCAACACGCTGCTGATCAGCGTACATCTTTTGCTGATTTTGTGCCATTTGAAGGTTGTCCTTCAAGGATTTCAAAACATCTTGGCTCTGCTGCAACCAATCCTTGGCTTGGGGAGCTCTGCTATCGCCAAACACCAAATCAGCAAAGCTCGGAGCCTCGTAACCATAGAGTGCCATGAATGGAGACATCTTTATTGACATGTGGAAAGATGAATTGTAGCAATATTCTCCCAAGTGGAGCCATTTCACCAATGCTCTTTGCTGCTCCGAGACATAATTCCTGAGATAGCCCTCCAACCATTTGTTCACAATCTCTGTTTGACCATCCGTTTGTGGGTGATAGCTAGTGCTAGGAGTAAGCACTGTACCACTCATCCTAAAAATTTCCTGCCAAAAGGTGCTTAGGAACTTGCTGTCCCTATCACTCACAATATTTTTAAGCAACCCATGCAATCTGAACACTTCATGGAAGAACAAATCTGCCACTTGAGCTGCTGTAAATGTGCTAGTGATGGCAAAAAAATGAGCGAATTTGGTCAATCTGTCCACCACAACATAAATACAATCGCTGCCTTGGGCCCTAGGCAACCCGGTGATGAAATCCATAGAGATACTTTCCCATTTTTGATTTGGAATGGGGAGTGGCTGCAGTAGACCAACTGGAAGAGAGTGCTCATTTTTATTCATTTGACAAGTGCTACACTCCCTGATGTAACGCTGAACATCATCTTTCAACCCCTTCCAAGAGAACCTCTCTCGAATCTGCCTATATGTCTTGAAGTAACCTTGATGACCAGCAAGTGGAATGTCATGAAAAGTCATCAAAATCTTCTTCTTAAGTTTAGAATCAGCCACCAAGAAGATTCTTCCTTTGTAGTGTATCAACCCATCAACTACCTTGTACCTTTCATCATGAAAAGTACCCTCAATAACGCTGGTTGCAAACTGATTTTTGGCGTAATCAGCAAGCAACAACTCCTTCCAATCAGCATTAAGCTCACACAATGAGCTCAAGTGAGGCCTTCTGGACAAAGCATCAGCCACAACGTTGTTCTTTCCTTTGACATACTCAATGTCAAAATCGTAAGCTTGTAGCTTACTCACCCACTTCTGCTGTCTCTCATTCAAGTCCTTCTGATGCATGAAGTGCTTGAGACTGTTGTGATCAGTCTTGACCACGAATTTACTCCCCACCAGATATTGTCTGAACTTGGCTAATGCATGCATGATTGCAAGCATTTCTTTGTCATAGATAGAATAGGTCCTTTCAACCCCTCTTAATTTTCTGCTTTCAAATACAATTGGATGCTTATCTTGCATCAAAACAGCCCCAATACCTTCCCCTGATGCATCACACTGTAACTCAAAGGGTTTGGAGAAATCTGGTATGGCCAATACTGGACAAGAACTCATGATTTTCTTGAACTTATCAAACACACTCTGAGCCTTTTCTGACCATATGAAAGCCCCCTTTTTAGTGAGGTCAGTAAGAGGAGCAGCACTTTGAGAATACCCCTTTACAAACCTTTTGTAGAAGCCACAAAGACCCAAGAATCCCTTCAAATGAGTCAAATTTTCTGGAGGTGGCCAATCTAATATAGCCTTGATCTTTTCTGGATCAACCTTCACCCCTTCAGCGCTGATTATGTGGCCAAGGTAGAGCAGCTCCTTCATTCCAAATTCACATTTGGACTCTTTTGCAAACAAACTTTCTGATTCAAGAATACTAAGCACTTCCTCCAAGTGCTTGAGGTGTTCTTCCCACGTCTTGCTGAAGATGAGAATATCATCAAAGAAGATCAACACAAATTTCCTCAACTGTTTCTGGAAAACCCTGTTCATGCAGGACTGGAAGGTGGCTGGAGCATTAGTCAAGCCAAAGGGCATGACTAGAAACTCAAAATGACCATAATGGCATCTAAATGCCGTCTTCTCCACATCTGAACCTCTCATCCGGATTTGATAGTAACCCGATCTCAAATCAATTTTTGAAAAGAACTTAGCACCATGTAGCTCGTCAATGAGCTCATCAATTCGAGGAATAGGATATCGGTTCTTTATTGTGCTTTGGTTCAAGGCACGATAATCCACACACATGCGGATGGTGCCGTCCTTCTTCACAAGGACTACAGCTGAAGCAAAAGGACTCTTGCTAGGGCGAATGAAACCCATCTCCAGAAGTTCCTTTATGTTCTTCTCAATTTCATCTTTCTGCTTCTTAGGATATCGGTAAGGAGTTGTGATGACTGGTTTGGCCCCTTCTTTGAGCTCAATGACATGCTCAGCTCCTCTTTCAGGTGGTGGCCCAGGAGGTAGATCAGCAAACACCTTACTCCTCTTGGTGAGTATAGACTGAATATCTGGAGGATATTCCCTCTTGGTCTCAACTGGACTAGCAGGAAGAACCATGCATTCCGCAGCCCACTCCACTTGGTCATGTCTAATCAGCCTTTCCATCCTTTTGAAAGAAACTATACGAGGGCCACCATTAGACATTCCTCTCAAAACAACTCTCTTGCCATCAGATTGGAACTTGAGCTCCATTGTTTGAAGGTTGAGAGAGATTTCACCAAGTGAACGTAACCATTGTATGCCCAAAACTGCATCGGTGTCACCAATAGTAACCACATAGAAGTCATCTTTGACTTCATAGTTTCCCAACTGCAAAGACATGTTAGGAACTCTTCGAGTGCAAGAAATGTGAAACCCATCTGCCACCATGACTTTGAAACCTTCAAATTCTTCAGTTTTGAGGCCTCTCTTTGCAACCACACCTTCATCAATGAAGTTATGCGTTGCACCAGTATCAATTAATGCAACAATACGATGACCTCCAACTCCACCACGAACCTTGAAAGATTCGTTCTTTTGGAAACTAGAGAGTTGGGCAATAGGGCCCCCAACTCCTTGCTCATGATCGGACTCTTCTGTGGCTCTTTCATCCTCGCTGTCCCCAAAATAAGACTGCTGATCAGACATATCAGATGCTGATTCATAATCAGAATAGGTCCCCATTTGATTATAACGCCCTCTTCCAGGACATCTATGGCCTTTAGTCCAAGGCTCTAGACATGTGTAACACTTGCCCTCCTTTCTGAGCTGTTCACGTTGCTCTTCAGTCAACTTAGGTGGGAACTTCTTGTGCTGATTAGAAGAATGTCTCTTATCCTTATCCTTCTTATGGCCAAAAGGCTTAGGCGGAAATTTAGGCCTAGGGGCTGATAACTCCATACTACGAGCCTTCTTGATTGCCTCATCAAGACTTGGTGGATCGAAAGCTTTAACCCACCCTTTCAAGGGTTCAACCAAACCTTCAGAAAACAACACAACCAATCTTCTTTCGGTGATGTTGGGCACCATCACAGAAAGCCTCTGGAAATCAGCAATGTAAGAATCCAAGGAGCCATGCTGCTTCAGTTGTGCAAGCTCACGAAATCTTACTTCAGGATCTTTAGTATCGAACCTTTCAATCAGCTTGTTAGTGAATTCTCCATAGGTTCGGATAAGGTTATGGCCAAGGGTGACCAAACCATGGTACCACCATTCATGGGCAGCTCCTTCTAAATGAAGTGTTGCAAACTTGATGGCATCTTCTTCTGGCATGGGACGAAGTGAAAGGTAGTTGTCTAACTTCTGAACCCACGATCTTGCCGAACACTTATCACTTCCATCGAAGTGAGCCAATGTTACCTTCCCTAAGGCTTGATGAAAATCAGTTCTAGGAGCCATATAAGCTCGGTTATCAACTCTTCCTCCGTGTCTTCTGTTTCTCTGATTCATGAATTGATCAAAGGACCATTGGTCCCTAAGATCAGGTGGTAGGGTGGAGTACTCCATGTAGGCTTGCCTAGCATCGTCTACCAAAGGAACGGTAGCTTCAACTTGTTGTTCTTCCCTCGGAGTGAATGTAGGAAAGAGCGGTCTAGAGGCTGATCCGCTAGAGATGGCATCATGCTGTCCAATGGTTCTACTGCCTCCATTACCATTGTTTCCATTGTTCCCATTGTTTCCATTGACCCCACTGCTTTCTCCTGTAGCATGGTTTTGATTCGGAGTATGGTTCTGAGAAGTTTGCTGGTCCATTTTAGCAAGTAATCGGGACATCATCTCAATCATTCCATCAAACTTCTTTTCCATCCTTGCATCCTTCTCTTCCATGGCTGTCCTAAGATTGTCTGACATGTTCTCAACTGTTTTACCCGTATCCACTACTCTTCCGGTTTCTCTCAAAGCTTCTGAAAGAGTATCTGCTTCTGGCACTGGCGGAAGCTGTATCTGTTGTCTTCTGGCCTGACCTCTGGTGAAGTATCTGCAATCACTGTCACTCATCTGACCACTGAATCACTGTTGGGCACAGGTTGGCAGAATCATGGCTCTGATACCACTGTAATGAACCGGACCAATTTTTTTTTATTTTTTCACAAATGATTACAATGCAACACGCACCCGTTAAGGTTAGCATAAACCAAAACGATGCGGAAAGTAACTCTAACCAGAATGTACACCAGGATCCCGATGTGGCAAGGTGTGAGCATTGGTCAGAGGATCTCAAAGGAAAATGCTGAATAAGAACTCTAACCACGAGATGCCCAGTGAACGACGAGCATTCGGTCAGAGGATCCCTATCTAATGCAATACTGAAAATCAGCTCAACACCAAGTATGTGCTACTCAATCCGTGATGGATAAGAGGCGACCATATGGCGGAGACTTTAGGAAATTACAATGCAAAACAGTAATAGGCGGCAAGCCAGCCTCTTCCACTTATTCAGTGGGCAGTACAAACATGAGGAAATTGCAGAAATGTTAAAAGATGCTGACAGTACTACTGTACAGCTTACAATATCAGAAAATTCATCTGTTAAGCTCAATATAAGAGAGTCTTCAACATTACAACAATATAGAATGATAACTTCAAGTCTTCTCAATAACTTCCCTTCCAAACAACTCAAATGATTATTTCTAAGCTCGCTGTTATGACAGAGTAAGGACTGAATTTCTGTTATCAGCAACACAGTAACACCAAAATATGCTCACAAACCTCACACCACTCATTCAAAATGCATGTAAATGAATGCAAATGACCTCTAAGATGAAGGCGCCCAAACTCATGACACAAAACAGGCCCAAAATATTGATATTTATTTTCTGCTCACATTCCAAGGCAAGTACAATGGTACGGCCCAAGACAAGGGCGATTTTCTTCTCAAAAATTCAGCACTTCATTAAAAATCATGAAACTTCACAATAATTGGCGCCCTACCAAGACCAATGAGAATATGCAATACCCACAATGAAATCTTTTTGTATTTTTGATTTATGAATGAAAACAGCCTACAGCTATGCAACATCAGCAACACTGAAACATGACAAAATGCTTGAATAACATCAACTAAATGCAAGTAACTCAACTACAAAGCAAACTACCAATTACAAGCTAACCTCTCAACTAGTTGCTATCTTTCAAGCAAGAAGATGAGCCAATGCTAGGAGGTGTGCTTTCCTCGAAGCGAGTGCCTGAAGTCAATCCAGCAGCATAACGGTGTAGTAGACAAAAGATCCCAAATGAAGAGCTGAGGCCTGATTAAATAGACGAGAGAGAAACATCTAGAAGCTTCCAAAGGGCGCCCAAACCCTAATTTCAAATTCACCTTTTCCCTCCAAAAGATGGCGTCCTTTTTCATCAATAAAATATTTCACTTTTTAAAATAAAATCAATCTCTCAAAAAGGCGTCCCATTTCTTAGTCTCAATATTTGACATTAAAAATATAATTTATCTCCTTATGACGCCTTGACCCTCAAAAGTCCCCTTTTTAAAAACAACTTAAAGTTGTACTGCTAGGCAAGGGGGTATAATATTAAAATAATAATATTATAATGAAAATACTTATCTCTCCAAGAAAAATGCGCCCAAGGCCAAGAACTGAAGTGCCAGCTGAAACAACTGAAGAAGAGGTCCAACTGAACTGAACCCAAACTGTCCACTGCCAAAAATAGAATTTACTAAAAATAGTAAATTCGCGAAGTTGCCCGGAATGCCAAACTGAACACACCACTGCGAAGCTCTCTGAAAACCCAGAAAGAATCCGCAATCAGAATCCCAAACTCCAAGCAACAACCTCCTCAAAACTAGGAAACCCTAATTTCACCATCCGCATAGCCTACGGGTCTCCGGAATAGGCCAACGGTCAACTGAAACGATCACCGCTGAGAAGGGGACATTACATGTTGATCGTGAATTAATACATATTTGAAATAATAATAAACACACACACACAGTAAGAAAACCTAAAAACCAATCAGCAATGATGCATGGAAACACAACCTTACTTCTTATATGGTAACAGTCTTTCTATTAATTTCAACGAATTACATGAAGATCAACAACAACTAAAGAAAGATTGTTGCTACAGAGTTTCTGAAAACAACATGCTCATTGAACATTCGAAAGAAATTCTGATTATGATTTCTAGACCAGTTATTTGCATCCTCTAAATATGACATTATGTAAAATGTAAATACTAGCAGTGGCATCTTGTTGCAACAGCAACCCAAAACAGAATGCCAACTATTACTATGAGACAATGAATAAAATAATGACTCCTTAACAACTTGTGAAAACTGAATTGTCCCTTAGTCCAACTTCAGAAAAGGCGGTTTCCTTCTTGGCAGCTACCAAACTTGCAACCTAACAGCCATTGGAATATTGTGCAACAACATAACCTCTTGCATTTTATTTTGGAATGCAATACGTTATGGGAGGCCTGCTGTTGTAAACATGGCTGTAGTGTTGCACAACAGATTTGTTGCATTGCACAATTCAACATCTACCTTACGCAGCAAGCTTATCTCATGTAGCAAGGTTGTTAGCTTGCACAACATAGCCAACTGCTGTGACAAGACAACTACAGTGTTGCACAGTAATCCATTTCCTTCTAAACTTTTAGAAATACACAAAAATGATTGTACAAAAGCAACTTAATCAGACCAATTCAGACTATTAGTTCATTTGATATTATTCTACTTAAAAAGCAATCAATTCATCCATAACAGTCATAATATAAAACAAAAAATCACTTCGTAGATATATGTGTAAGATGTTGAAAATGAGTTTGTCAGGAAGGTTTCATGATACTAAAAGCATACTCAGATACAGAAAGGATGTCCAACGCCATAAAATTTCAAGGTTTATCAGTTATTTTACATTTACCTTGCCCAATCAGCTGTCATTATTTTATCTCATATATGTCATAATAAGTGATGATGTTATTATATGAAGTATATTGAACCCCTCATCTACCAAAAATGCAAATTTGAACTATTATATATTTTTATATTTTCATCAAATGAGATTCTTTCCATTCTTGTTTGTTCTGTGGATTTTTCATTCATCTGCCACTAGAATCAACAGGGCTTTTGTGTAGCTGACAAAGAGATAGTCTCCAACAGAAAACCTTTGTAAATTAGATTTATTAAATGGAAAGGAAGTTAACATGAGACACGAACAGAATATGGAACATTTTGCAGTTCTTTATGTTTCTTTAGCCACTTTGGACATTTCTTGTTTGTTCCGAATTTAAAGGATGCTATTTAATGTGCAGGGAAACGATAAAGATTATTTCAAATTTCAGCTCGGGTCAAAACAGGTAAGCTTGATTAGTTTTTCTGTTCTGCTATATTAACCTTTGCTTGTATTAAAATCTGAGATGAACATGGCATGGTCATAAACTTGATATTGTTTATCACATGCTGGTTCCATCTTTGAATGTCCATTATTTTTATGCAAACAGATATATATTCACCAAGGTCATATCTTGTTCTATACAGTGTTTCCATAAAGTTATATCCCAAATATTTGCATGTATTTTGTATCACATTGCTTGAAATATCCCTAATGTATGGTAAATACATGTCAATATTCAAATGCGTCTCAACATCCTGAGGTACAGCTGCCAGAGGTACTTAAAAAAGGTAGAAAAAACAAAATAAGTAAAAAGAAAAAGGCAAGTGTTAGTTTCAAACTTTCAAGTAAACAGCAATTGCAAGCAGGTCTGACTCAATTTTATAGGAAAGGGCATGCAGTCAAATTTCTTACACTATATGATTGTACAGGTTCAGATATGGATACAGATATGGATACGGGTATGGGTAGGGGGGTACGGCAATTTTTTTCCCTATATATATATATATATTTATTTATTTATTTATTTTTGTGTGTTCAAAATTATAAATTATAAGAACAGTGATACTTATAATTTGTTAATTTTTATATATAATAAATTAAAATAATTAATAATAAAATAATATAATGATAAATTTAAAATATTAATGTTAATATTTTATTTAAATATTTAAATTTGTTAATATTAAAGAATAAAATAAAACAATACTATATTTTTTAAATTTAATTTAAATATTTGAATTTCTTAAATTTTATATATTAATAATTTAAATTTTAAATCAAATATTTTAAAATATTAAATTTTGATTTATTAAATGTTAATTTCTTTTTTAAATTTATAAAAAATATTAGGTGGGTGGGGCTTCTATCCTCCGATTAGGGTGAATTCTTGGTGCATAGACTCCTGAAGCAATGAAATCAAATAGATCGAAGCTGGAATAGAAGGTACCTACCTCCATTCGGTTAGGTTCGGCTCCCCTACTGGCTGCTTTTTCCTTCCTTCGAGCCCCAGAAGGAATTGAGCTAAGGAAAGGTGGCTACCGCTACAAGTTTGAATCACCATACCTTACTAACTGTTGTACCCAAAATAATTTTTTTGGCATTTTGTATAAATTGAGCTAAATCTTGTTAAAATGTCGTTAAAAGTCTATTTTAGGTCAAACCAAACATAGGGTCTTTGTGGGTTTCTGTCAAGGAACACGTGTGCAAAATTATGAAAATTTGAAAATCGGGGTTTTACGCCCCCCTATTTTTAGGGAAACCCGAAAATAGGACCTTCCCAGAAATGATTGAAAATGATTTTGATAGGATTAAAAGGCTTCACGATCACATTGGTCAAGTCAGAATCATCAAAAGACACGTTTTACTGTGGTGGGTCTTTTCTATTTTTCAGGAACAAAGTTAGGAGCTCTGCGGCCAAATGGCAATTGGCGGTGCAGGTGCTGCAGCTAAGCTTCAAAAGCCTCAACGATGCAACCATGGCGAAAAGATCTAAAAAGATGCTGTTTGATGAAGGAGATTCCTGGACCCAAAAAGGTCAAAATTTGACTAACTCTGGAAACGTTACGAAGGAGAGATCATTTCGCAATGCTGAAAAGAGCCTTTTTCAAGCAGGGCCGCCCATGATCTTTAAAGGTCAAATGCAGTCTGTTGAATCATCCAAGGCAGTCATCCTCGGCATTTGCTTACTGACGCGACAACGAAACAAACAGCTAGATCATCTGATGAGTTGATCATAAGCAGTTGCTGACGAAGCAAAAAGAGGCAGTTGACGAAGTATCAAGAAACAGTTGTCGAAAGTAAAGATCAAAGAAAAAAGAGCCTTTTCCAAAGAAAGGCGCCCTTCTTTTTGGACCTCTGGATGCTGACAAATGACCAAAGGCCTCCCAGGACAATCTTCTTAGCCTAGGTAGATCTCAACAACGCAACTGCAAGCACAGGCATCTAACGAAGCAGTCAACAAATAATTAGGAGCAAACCAGGGCACATTTCAGATAAAGATAACTAAGCTGAAGGGCAAAAGCGCCCTTTTTAATGAAGGGTGCCCTTGAATAAAGGGACCCTAAACTGAAATATGAGTTTTCCAACTCTAGTCATCTTTGGCGAAACGGAGCTGGCTACCTAACGAGATATCAAACAAGATCATTTGATTCTCCGATCAATGAGAAATCCAGATCAAAGCACAAGAGGTCAATTCAAAAGGCTGAAGAACGAAGATTGAAAATTCACTAAGGCAAAAGCAAAAGCGCCCTTTCTTGGAAAAGGCGCCCTTTCTTTTGAGGCCTTGAACTCAGCTTTTTGCCATCATGTCTCCCAGGCACGTCTCTTTAGGTTGGATCTAGCTCAACAGTGAAGGTACTAGCAACAACTCAAGATCAATAGATCAAGCTAGATTCAAGATCAAACTAAGGTCATTCAAGAGAGAAAATAATAAAAAACTTGCAAAACTCAAAAGGGACGCCTAGAAGAAGTCAAAGGCCAAGTTGTTGACTAAAGTCAAGATATTTTGAGATAAACTTGGCTAAATCACTCCATGATCAGTGGAAATCACCATTTTGAACTGCAGATCAAGCCAAAACAACTTTTGATCATGAGTTAGGTCCCCAAACTTGTGGATCTAAGGCTTGAGTCTATATAATCAAGATCTGAAGTAGAAGAAGATTGCTAATCTGAGGTTGGATTCAGAGAAAAAATTTCTCAGGGAGTCAGATAAAAACTTCCAATCCATCTTCTATCTACTTCCTCTCTTCTTATCTTAGGTTTTCTTGCATATTACAAAAAAACAACATGCTACATCAGATCTGATCAACTGGGTAGATTCAACATAATTTTCCAGTGAAACCCATCTTGTCAGATTTTCCAGAATCAGCAAACTTGCTGCCCCTATTTTTGGGGGTTTTTCCGAAAAAGTTTCAAAATCAAAATTCTGAGGAATTGGGCTTGTTCAACATTGAAGCACAAACAAAACCCATGTGCCGGACTTTTCCGAAAAAATACTTCTCGGCAAGGCGCTATTTTCAGGGGTTTCCGAAAATTATCAAAACAAGGTCAAGTTTACAGTCAATCTTTAAGTTTTTCAAGATGCAGTACTCTCAGGTACAATACGGGACCAAGACGGCCCTATTCCACGATTACTTGAAAACAGTTGACACAAACTTACATCAGGTAAATCCAGTGGTTGATCTGGAGCAACTAGAGGGCATGAATCAAATCACATTGCAGACTATTGAAGAATCTGGGTTGCTACAGTCTGCGTCCATCACTATCACATTACAGAGCGTGGAGCTTGTAATCGCTTGTGTTAAGCATTACAATCCTACCACTAGAGAAATCAGAGTAGTGGATGGGAGAATTGTCTGCAGTCTAAAGCCTCAGGATATCGAAAAGTGCTTTGATATTCCATCATGTCCTAACAACAAAGTCATATCAGTGACGGAATGCGAGAAGGCATTCAAGAAGGCCAAAGACAAATGTCAAAGGACAATAGCTGAAAAATGTCTAAAAGTGACAAAGGCTAGCTTGCCTAAGTTGGTGGGACGAGGAGAATGTAAAGATGAGTACGCAGTGTTAATCACTCTACTCAATAGAATCACTGGAGAAGAAGATGGCAATCAATTACAGTCATGGATGTATTATGTCATTGCGAAAATCATTAGCAGAAGGGAACATTATGACTGGGCCACTCTGATTAGTGACACACTCCATCAACAGATCATCGGGTATCTGGAAGCTCATAGGTTCCACATGTGCTCTTACCTGGTATACCTGATTGCCTTCCAAGGTTATTTTAGGATATTGAACAATGTGGGAACCTTAGGTGTGCAGAAGGTTCATGAGCATTTTACATGTCTTGAGTTTACTCAAGCGGAGCGACACTTCAAAAGAACGAGTGATCACTTCATTATGCACACCGTACGTGAGCTAGACCATGAGATGCACGTGTGTATTTCACAGACAGCCAGAGAGGCAATGGCGGATTGGGCGGATTGGTTCATCCAATTCCTTGCATTCTCCTACATACGCGTGTATGGCTACATTGGTCACCCCGCCATGCTACCAAGATACCCTTCAAATAGGGTAGTCTTCATGGAATTCCTGAGACAGTTGTCCAAAGTCCACGTCTACTTGCGCTTGAAGAAGAAGACAACTGTAAACTTTCCCATTGGAATGGGACTCTATAGATGCAAATTCGCGGCAGATGCTAAGATGATGAGTCAGGAAACGGTGAGGCTTAATCTCAAGTACCTCATTGAGAGAAGGTTCTATGATCCCAGAGGGCTCTATGCAGCGCATCTCGAGCAATACTCGTCACATAAGTCTTCTATGGAAGATTATTGGGTAAATTGTCAAGACGAGTATGAAGTGTGAAGAAGGAACTACAGCAGGTTCAAGCTCCTGCAAATTGCTGATTTTATGTCAGCAGACATCGAGGGCCTATCCGACGATGAAGGGGAAGTCACTCTCCCCTCATTCTTCGCAGATTCAATTGACTCCCAACCACTCCCAAGAGTGGATTGGTATGCCAAGGAAAACACATCTATAGAGGAAAGAACAAGTAGAGTGGTTAGAAATAGCCAACTCTTCTCGACAGCAAGAAATCAAGGAAGGTGATACCTCACAGAATGGAGCCGCCATAGGTTCAAGAAGGAACCTAGGCAGAAGCAATGGTGCAATCCTCCCCAAGGGATGAGGATGTCGAAGCCTACAAAGCCCAGAACACAAAGGACACCTGTGGAGAAAGCCACACATAGTCCTAAAATAATCATGGGTGTTGCTGCCCCAGAGCAAGGAATAGAGACTGCTACCCCTGAACCAGCAAAATTTGTTGCTGAGGAGCCAGCAACAATAGTTGTTGAAGAGCCAGTAGCAGAACCTGTAGCAGAACCAGCAGCAAAAGAAGCAGCAGCAGAAACGGTGCTTGTTATGGAAACAAAGCTGCCAATATCACTACCATCACAGCAGTCACAAGTCCTCATTGACTTGGATTCGCCACCGAGAGACATTGCTCCAGCACAGTCTCACACATCGGGCATTCAAGGGCCTCATATTCCTCCTAGTGAAGTTCGCCGAGATTCCATTTGGCTTGAAGGCTTCCTAGGAAGAAAGAGGGAAAAACCCTCCTATGAACTTGACTTCACCGAATTTGACCACGTCCCACAAGACATGCCAGCGAAGAAGTCGAAGAAGCAAATTCACATAGAAAGGAATGCAAAGTGTGAAATTATCATAGAGACTGCTGCCCCACTAGTAGAGAAAAGCATACACGAGGTACAAGTGGAAGACTATACATTGTCTAAACTTAACCTCGGGAAGACTACACGACAAGTGGAGGCAGATCTTCTCAGAATAGCTTCGGTGAATGCACAAGAAAGAATGGCCAAGGATGGAAAAGAAAAAGTAGCCTTAAAGGCTGAAAACCAGCAACTGAGGTCATACATTTCCAACTTGATGCATGGCACCCCTAACGTCTCAGCCTTACCAGCAAGATTGCTAGATCTCCCCGTAGAACAAAATCATCAACAATTGATAACATACGGAAAACACTTGAGAGATCAAGTGGAAGAGTTTGTTCTCAAGGGTAGATGTATACTGGCAAATCTATCCCAGTTACGGGATAGAGCACATGGACTTCGTGCAGAGATCCAACAATCAGAACAAAGAATTGCAGAGAAGAGGCTAGAAGACGAGAGCACAATTGCAGATTTGCAATTGGCATATCAATCAGTCTACTTCGAAGAAAACAAGCAACATCTCTTTGCTTGGAAAGAACAGCTGCGTACAAGGTGAAAGCCTATGATGCCCATTCAGTAGAGTTGATTGACTACAGACGGGTGGTCGCCACTATTATCAACTTCGCAAGAATGTTGGTGATATCTTTCCCTCGCATGGAATATCAGTGTGAGGGAGGAGAATACATCGAGATGGTCACTGTACAAAATCAGTTCAGAGACGTCATCCGTAGTACCTTTCTTGATGATCCAGATGGTTGCAAGCTAGCCAAGGTGGCAGCTTTATCAACCAAGTTCGAAGAGGCAGCATCTCAATGTATAGACTTCGGAAATCAACTCACGAGTGGTGAGGTAATGCTCAGACGCCACGTCATCATTCTGCAGAGCATTAATTCCCTAGAGGCGGATGAAGTCAACGAATGGATAGAAACACTGTTGATTAATGGTGAGTTGTAAAAGCACCAAAGAAGGACGTCCTACACCCTCCAAATGGCATTTATGATACTTGAGTTTGACTTGATGCTTCTTTCCAAGTTAACTCCATATCCCATAAATCATGCATTGTTAGATCCGACTGATTAAGGATGTCTAATCGGCTTCCACGATTTGTGGATCTTAGATCTCCACTAAATGTGGACGTCTATTTTGGAGGGATACTTTACATTAAAGTTCACCTTTAGTTTACTTTCAGTCAACTGAAGTAGTTTCCAGTTGACTCTTTGTTTACTTTCAGTTAACTGAAGTAGTCTTCCAGTTAACTGCTTGTTCCCCCTTTTTTAGGAATAAATCTTGCTAATTGATTGGCAAGAACTCATTGTTAACTCAAGGAGAGTTTGGGGTTGCCCACTCCTTTGAGTTCTATAAATAAGAGCCTTGGGCTCATTGTTTGTTTAACTTTTACTTGCTATGCAAAATTGTTGCGCCATTGTTGCCAACAACTTTGAAAGCGAATATTTGTTCACTCTTGGATGAGAGTTCGTTGGTTGATTGTAATTGTGCATGATTTCGTGCCTTTGCTCTCCCAACCTTTGTAATTCATTGATGAAGCTTGAAGAAGAATATCAGAAGGCGCTTGCATTTTGATCTACCTATTTGAGTTGTTTCCACGTCTGGTATCAAATAGCTTGTTGTTTCATTTCCCTCCTCGGATAGGGGTTCCTCCTCCTTGGATATTTGTCATTGACAGTTATCGTTTGTTGTTGTTTAATGTATTGTCCTTCAACCTATACTTCGGATAGGGGTTCCTCCTCCTTAGCAAGTTTGTCGGCCAAGACATCGTCAATTTGTTGTTTCTTGTAAACCGTTTCCTAGCCCATACCTCAGATAGGGGTTCCTCCTCCTTGGCAGGTCTCAAATCTAGTTTACCGTAAAGAGTGTTTGCTTGTACCAACCTTATCCTGGCATATATCTGAGAGTTCAGAGCCTCGGCCATATTCTCAGGAGACAGCGAATTTAGGTGATCCAACCAATCCATTCCCGCTCCTATACCCTCATGCTCTGTTTACCTTGAAGGTATTGGATAGATTAAAAGCTAGAATAGTCGTAGTTAAGATCTGCAGAAACCAGAGAAAAAGCTTAGCTGCGGCACATTGTGTTTGTGCACCCTTGTGTCCTACCGCTGAAGTACAAAAAGATAGGAACCTTAGTTTACCATTCCCTTCCTTACGCATTGCTTTCAGCAAAGAGGGACTTCTCTTTAAATAACGAAGAAGTGTTGCAAAACATTTGAAATAGTTGAACGTTTACAATCAACACTCCAGAGGTGCTAATTTAAACGCCAACACTAACTAATCTCTCGAGTGAGTGGAAGAGCTATGGATGGATAATGCTCGACTGATGGCCCTATAATATTAAATTTAAATTTAAAAAAATAAAAAATTTAAATTTAAAACACCCAAACCCTGCATGTACCTCAACAGGTACCAAAACCGTACCCACATGGGTGTGGGGGCCAAAACTGTTGAACCCAACAACACAGATGCTATCCAATCTTAGGGTGGGGAGAGATGTAGATGGGAAATTAGACACTTTGTTTAGATGGTAGAATAAAATGCCGAAAATAAATAAGACATATGACATTATGTTTTGTACTTATGAGTATGTTATGAACACACATTAGATGACTATTAATTTTGACTTATTCCTTTCAGTTCACTACAATAGTTTACGGCAATTATTGGCAACTGACATGACCTTTGTGGCTAATCCTATATTTTCAGATTATGGAATTTGTTTCTTTCTCTACTTAAGTATTGCATTGTCTGTTTTTTTGGAGACATTTATATTATAGATGTTCATAAAAAGAACAATGCTATTTCTAGATATTGTCTCATCTGACCTTGTGCCATTGTTTTGAAAAGTCTTTTAATACCTTTCATATATAACTAATATTGTTTGATTTTTAGAAGAAATCTTTTTTAGCTGACACACTATACTCTAAGTGACATTAGTGAAACTTATTCTTCATTTAGATACCAAATAGCTTGTAATAGATGTCAACAATTATAATTTAATTTAGAATGCCAACATGTCCAACTAGACAAGAAAGGGCCTAATAAGACAAAATAGGGATGCCCCACATGGGGGATTCCAAAGGGTCAAAAATGGCAACTAAATGTACTAGGAATTGAAATGATTCATGCACTTTTACTTGAAGAAATTGTAGTCATTTGAACAGCTATAATATTCCTTTATTTTATTTTATTTTAATGGTGGGTTTTATGTCAAACTTAGATCATTTTCACTATCCAATAAAGGAGCACCAGCCTAATTTGATACCTCTTTGGCTAAGAGCCAAGGACAGAGAGGTATTCATTCTACCAAAGTCGCCCAAGGCACAATACCGGCCTCATCTTGCACCTTTGGGGAATTTGAACCTTGGTTGATGGTGTAATCAAGAAACATACCATCACCCTCACCAATTGTGCTCAACCAATTGAGCTACAACTCTTTGGTATAATACTATAATCATCCTTTCAAACCTCATTTGGAGTATGAAAACGAGAGATATGTGCTGATGGAGAAGAAGACGCTCCTAAATACTACACACATGGAATCCCAAAGTTCAAGAAGACTGTTTCTACATCTTCCTACATAAGAGTAAATTCAGATTCATTTTCTTGCTGGCTTGCATTAAGAATTGGTCTTTGCAAGCTGAAATATGCTAACCAATTTTTTCGAAAGATTTACACAACATAAACCAGCACTAGCCAATTTGATTAGCGTTAGCTCCAAATTGAAATCCAAGTTGAAAAGATCTCAACGCCAAGAATGCACACTCAATCCCAAGGAAGGAGAGGTGTTGTCATATGGCAGAGAAACTACAATACAATAATTGAAATGAAGCAAACTCAACGTCAAGAATGTGCACTCAATATCCCACTGAGGGCGAGGTGCTAACATATGACGGAGTTATTAATTAAACTGAAACAACAGGCGGATAACCAGCCATAGGAAAATACAACTATCTAATTCATCCGCTGCGGCGGGCATCCACTTGAGAGTGGGGATTCACCACTTGAGAGTGGGTACAAAGAGATAACTAATGTTCATTTTCTCCACACTGGCGGTAAACCATCCAGGGGTAATTAAAAATATGAAAATAAACAAGTAATTGCAGCAATAACACTGGTTGGATTAGTACTACTAAATCTCAACCTTACAATTCAAGAGTCTGCAAATACGAGAATTACAATGATAGGAAATAAAGCCAAGAAGAGAAGAATGTATTCTATCAATGTTCTTTATTTTCCCAATGACAAATTAGAGGCCAAAACTGAAATTAATATAGTCTGATATAAAACTGAGATTTTGGAAATTCTGATCAGCAACTGTGAAATTCAAACAAATATTCACAACTCACTCAAAATACCTCCGATTTGCGTGAGACGAAAACCAATGTGCTGTTGGAAGATAGGCGCCTATACTCAAATGAAGAAACAACAACAAAAACTCAGCATTTATTTCTTTGCACGATTCCCAATGCACCATGAATGGTACGGCCTCGTTGAGGGGCAATTTGGCAAGTAAAAATCAGAAACACCAAACTAAAATCTGCAAATTGTTGGAAGGGGGCGCCTTGGGTGTAGAAACAGATAGGTAGAATACCCACAAGCAAAATAAATTTTCTCCAAGAGCTGTAAGCAAAGACCACCTTCAGCTGTAGATGAACCAGCAACTTCAAAATTGATAAAAACTCCAGAGTTCTTCAACAAATGAGCTCAATCTGCTAGTCTGATATTGAGAAGCAGCAATGTAGCCAACTAGGTGTTATCTTTCAAACACGAAATTGGACGAAAGGCTAGGAGGTAAACATCCTCGAAGCAAAATATCAATTGTCATTCCGACAGCATAACTTTAGCATAATTTTCATAGATACCAAGGCTGAAGCAAAGCATTCATCTTATAGAAGAGTAAAAAACTCTTCAATTCCTCAAGGAAGTACGCCAAGAGTCACATGAGACTCTTCAAATTTCCAAAATAAAAATAAACCTTCAAATGGCATCCCTTTTGCAAGAATATAATTCACTTTATTTAAAACAACTCCTCAAAGTGTGGTGTCCCTTTTTCCAAGGCATTTAAACTTTATCATTAATATTTAAAGCATATGAAGGCGTCCCTCTTCATGACCACCTTTTAACTCAACTTTTGAAGTTATTCTCCTAGGCCAAGGGGTCAACTGCAATTTAAAACATTAATGCCTTTATTTATGAAATTCACCAAATAAACTTCTAGAAGCCAAAACTTGAATTCAGATAATTGCTCCAACTGGAAATGAGTTCCTAAAAGATGACAATCTTCATACTGCCAAAATTAGAAATAGTAAATTCCCTGAAAAGCCATAGAACTTCAGAACATGGAAACCCTAATTTTCCCTCAAACGAGCCTATGGGCATCCGGAATAGGCTGATGAGTGACAGAACAGATCACTGATGAGAAGGGGACATTACAGTCCGCCCTCCTCGAGATTGCTTGTCCTCAAGCAACTGAAAAGATGGATGCAACAAAATCTGTTCTCCTTCCCACGTGGCATCTTCAATAGGCAAATTCCTCCATCTAACCAAGTATTCCTTGACTGTCCTTCTCCTCCAAGAACGTTCTCTAGTATCAAGAATCTCTTCTGGAATTAACACCAATTGACCTTCCTCATCCAATGGAGGTAATTCTGAAGTAGCCACAACATTGTGTCCAAGTGCCTTCTTGAGGCGAGACACATGAAAGACGTTATGTACCTTGCTTTCAGCTGGAAGCTCCAACTCATATGCAACTTCACCAATCCTCTTGGTGACTTTGAAAGGACCATAGAAATGTGGCTTCAACTTTTCTGCACCACTCTTCTTGAGGGAAGATTGTCGATAGGGTTGAAGCCTCAAGTAAACCATGTCTCCTACTTCAAAAGATCTCTCAATACGCTGCTGATCAGCGTATAACTTTTGCTGGTTTTGAGCTTGTTGCAGATTTTCCTTTAGAGATTTTAAGATATATCTTGGCTCTGTTGTAACATATCCTTTGCTTGTGGAGCTCTACTATCACCAAACACTAAATCAACAAAGTTAATAGCATCATAACCATAAAGAGCCATGAAAGGAGACATCTTTATTGACATATGATAGGAAGAGTTATAACAATACTCTCCTAAATGAAGCCACTTAATCCAAGCTCTTTGCTGTCCTGAAACATAGTTTCTTAAGTAGCCTTCCAACCATTTGTTAACAATTTCTGATTGCCCATCTGTTTGTGGGTGATAACTAGTGCTTGGAGTAAGCACTGTCCCACTCAATCTGAAGATCTCTTGCCAAAAAATACTTAGGAACTTGTTGTCCCTATCACTGACAATAGTTTTAGGCAATCCATGCAAACGGAAAACCTTTCTAAAAAACAACTCAGCCACTTGAGCTGCTGTAAATGAAGTTGTGACAGCATAAAAAGAGCAAATTTTGTTAGTCTATCTACCACAACAAAAATACAATCACGTCCTTGCACCTTGGGCAACCCCGTGATAAAATCCATTGCAATGCTCTCCCATTTCTGATTCGAAATTGGCAATGGCTGTAACAGACCAGCTGGATAAGAGTGTTCATTTTTATTCTTTTGACAAGTCGGACACTCTCTAATGTAGTTCAAGACTTCTTCTTTCAACCCTCTCCAAGTGAATCTTTCACGAATCTGCTTATATGTCTTGAAAATCCCTTGATGACCAGCAAGGGGAACATCATGAAAAGATTGTAGAATCTTCTTTTTAAGCTTAGATTCAGGCACTAAAAAGATTCTACTTTTATAGAAAATTAAACCATCAACCAACTTATACCTTTCATCAACCAAATGTCCTTCTAGTAAGCTGGTTGCAAACTGATTTTTAGCATAATTAGCAGCAATTAACTCCTTCCAATCTGCTGATAACTCACAAAGTGACTGCAAATGAGGCCTTCTTGAAAGGGCATCAGCCACTATGTTATTTTTCCCTTTGACATATTCAATGTCAAAGTCATAAGCCTGGAAATTACTTACCCACTTCTGCTGCCTTTCATTCAAATCCTTTTGGTGCATAAAATGTTTAAGACTATTGTGGTTAGTCTTAACAACAAATTTACTTCCCACCAAATATTGACGGAATTTAGACAAAGCATGCATGATGGCAAGCATTTCTTTGTCATAAATGGAGTAAGTTTTTTCTGCTCCTCTCAACTTTTTGCTCTCAAAGACAATGGGGTGCTTGTCTTGCATAAGAACAGCTCCAACTCCCTCACCTGAAGCATCACATTGTAATTCAAAGGGCTTTGTGAAATCTGGTAGGGCCAACACTGGACATGAGCTCATTATGTGCTTGAACTTGTCGAAGACTCCTTGTGCCCTATCTGTCCATAGGAAGGCTCCTTTCTTAGTAAGATCTGTAAGGGGGGCTGCCATGTGAGAATATCCCTTAACAAATCTTCTGTAGAACCCGCACAAACCCAAAAATCCTCTCAAATGAGAAATATTATTTGGAGGTGGCCAATCAAGGATGGCCTTAATCTTCTCTGGATCAACTTTGACACCCTTGGCACTAATGATGTGGCCAAGATATAACAGTTTTGTCATCCCGAACTCACACTTTGATTTTTTGACAAACAAACATTTCGCCTCCAAAATGCTAAGCACTTCTTCCAAGTGCTTGAGGTGCTCTTCCCAAGACTTACTGAAGATGAGAATATCGTCGAAGAAGATGAGCACAAACTTCCTCAACTGCTGTCTAAAAATCTTGTTCATACAAGATTGGAATGTAGCTGGAGCATTTGTCAAACCAAAAGGCATGACAAGAAATTCAAAATGCCCAAAATGGCATCTAAAAGCTGTCTTCTCTATATCCGCCTTCCTCATTCTGATTTGATGATAGCCCGAACGAAGATCAATTTTCGAGAAAAACATAGCCCCATGGAGCTCATCAATAAGCTCATCAATCCTAGGGATAGGATATCTATTCTTGATGGTCTTCTAATTCAATGCACGGTAGTCAATACACATACGCATTGTGCCATCTTTCTTTTTGACCAGCACTATTGCAGAAGCAAAAGGAATCTTGCTTGGTCTAATGAAACCGGTTTCCAATAGCTCCTTGATGGCTTTTTCGATCTCATCTTTTTGCTTCTTTGGATAACGGTATGGTGTGTAGTCATGACGGGCTTTGCCCCTTCTTCTAATTCAATTACATGCTCAGAACCTCTTTCAGGAGGTCTTCCAGGAGGTAGGCTTGCAAAGACTTTGCTCTTCTTTGAAAGTAAGGCTTGGATATCAGGATGATATTGCCTCTTCTCTTCCACTGGATCAGCTGGTAGTACCATACACTCAGCTGCCCACTCAACTTGATCATGACGGATCAGCCTTTCCATTCTTTTCAAGGACACAATTTGAGGGCCCCCATTTGACATCCCTCTCAAAACAACCTTCTTTCCATCAGCTTGAAATTTCAGCTCCATTGTTTGTAAATTCAAAGTGATCTCTCCAAGAGATCGCAGCCATTGTATTCCTAATACGGCATAGGTATCACCAATACCCACAACATAGAAGTCATCTTTTACTTCATAATTTCCTATTTGAATAGAAAGGTTAGGAATTTTCTTAGTGCATGACATAGTGAAGCCATCAGCTACCATTACTTTGAAGCCTTCAAACTTTTTCAGTTTTCAAACCTCTCTTTGTCACCAATCCCTTCATCAATGAAGTTGTGAGTTGCTCCAGTATCAATTAAAGCAACTATTCTTTGAGATCCAATCACTCCACGAACCCGAAAGGACTCATTTTTCTGAAAACTTGATAGTTGTGCGAAAGCACTACCATCTCCCACCTCATCGGACTTCTCTTCTGGAGCTTCTTCACCTTCACTACTTGCTGATTCGTAGTGTTGATCAGACGAATCAGATTCTGATCTGAAATCAGAATAGCCCTCCATTAGGTTTGCTTTGCCTCTTCCATAGCAACAGTGACCCTTAACCCAAGGTTCACGGCAAGTGTAGCAAACTCCATCTTTTCTAAGTTGTTCTTTGAGCTCTTCTGACAACCTTGGTGGAAACTTCTTTGGCAGATTTGAAGAATGTTTTTTATCCTTCTTATGGCTGAAAGGTTTCGAATGAAACTTAGGCCTTGGGCTGCCAAATCCATGCTCCTTGCTTTCTTAATGGCTTCATCTAAAGTTGGTGGATCAAAGGCTTTGACCCATCCTTTCAAGGGCTCCATTAATCCTTCTGCAAAGAGTACCACAAGTCTTCTCTCAGTAATGTTAGGCACCATTACTGACAACCTTTGAAAATCAGCCACATAATTTTCTAAAGATCCTTGCTGTTTCAATTGTGCCAATTCTCTGAATCTCAACTCTGGATCCTTGGTATCAAATCTCTCGATCAGCTTGTTGGTAAACTCATCATAGGTACGAATGAGGTTATGGCCAAGAGTGACCAAACCATGAGTCCACCATTCGTGAGCTAGCCCATCCAAATGCAAAGTAGCAAATTTGATAGCATCTCCTTCTGGCATGGGTCTAAGAAAGAGATAATTATCTAGCTTCTGCACCCATGATCTGGCTATGCACTTATTACTACCATCAAAATGCTCCATAGTTATCTTTCCCAAAGCTTGGTAGAAATCATTTCTAGGCACCATAGGAGGACGTTGCTCATTCCTTCCTCCATTTCTCCGACTCCTTTGATTCATGAATTGATCAAAGGTCCAAGTACCTCTCAAGTCAAGAGGTAAAGAAACGTACTCCATGTAAGCTTGACGTGCATCATCAGCAAAGGTTGGTGCAGCTTCAACCGGTTGTTGCTCTTCCATTGTCATGAAGACGAGGAAAAGAGGTCTAGAGGATGACCCACTAGGAATTGCGGCATGCTGGCCCACAACTCTATTTCTGGTATTCACCTCAGGACTGCCATTATTGTTATTCCCATTAACTCCACTGCTTTCTCTAGTTGAGTTATTTTGGGGCTGAATGATATTCTGAGTTGCTTGCTGGTCCAACTTGGACAATAATCGGGACATCATGTCTATCATCCCATCAAACTTATTCTCACTCTGTCCCTCTCGTCATTAGCTTGCCTTACACTGTCTGACATTATTTCAACTGTCTTTTCTGTACCTTCCACTGTTTTGCCAAGATCCCTCAAAACTTCTGAAAAAGTTTCTGCCTCTGGAACAGGTGGGAACTAATGCTGAGTTCTGGCTTGACTTCTGGTGAATGGCCTAGTGTCTCTTTCACTCATCAGACAACCAACTGCAAGAATGCCACAGGATGGCAGGGTCTTTTGCTCTGATACCACTGAAATATGCTAACCAATTTTTTCGAAAGATTTACACAACATAAACCAACACTAGCCAATTTGATTAGCGTTAGCTCCAAATTGAAATCCAAGTTGAAAAGATCTCAACACCAAGAATGCACACTCAATCCCAAGGAAGTGTTGTGACCTAATTCACACCTCGCCCCATTGCAAATGGGGACCCTTGTTGTCTGCTTTTTAGGGTTTTGCTTTCGCGTGCCTCGTTTTGTCTGCTCTTCGTTTGGGGGTTTTGAGTCTTAATTTTGAACGGTCACCCGAGTCGAGTCAATGAGTTTTCGCCTGGATCACTGCATAAACGCCACCATCGTGCTTAGAAGGCCTGGGAGACGAAGATCGACTGTTGTTTCGGTCGATTCTGACACTTCCAAATTTTTAGGGTTTCTCACCCCGGGCCCCCTATTTTTTAGGACCTACTTTTTTGGCACTTTTGGGCAATTCTGGGATCCCTATTTTTTAGGGTCTATTTTTGGAAAGTTGCTATTTTTAGAAAGTTTCTATTTTTAGAAGGGCCACGAGTTTCGAAAACGCACTCAGAAGTTCGAAACGAGCAACGAAACTCTCAGAAAATCGATTCAAAGTTTTTTTGAAATTTTGGTCAAAAATCTGGAAAATCACAAAAAGGTTCAAAAATCTGGAAAATCTGTTCAAAAATGGTGAAAAATCTGGAAAATCACAGGGAAATCTGGTGAAGAGCATCGAAAATGGTGAATGAGATGATAAATTCATCAATAAATTGGTAAAATTCATGAAGTTCATCAAGAAAATCTGGAAATTTGTGAAGAAATCTGAACAGTTCATGGAAAATCTGAGCACAATCATGGAGAAAATGAGATATACACCTTCAGCCTTAGTCAAATCTGAGTAATGGCCAGGCAAACTATGGATTCCGCCTTCAGCCAAGCAATCAATGGCATAAAATTTCAGTCAATGGCATAAAATTTTGATCAATGGCATGAAAATCTGAGCAATGGCAATAAGATCTGTCAAGTCCGCCCTTGTCATGGCCAAGCATAAGCTGAAGTCCGCCCAAGGTTTAAAGTCAAGTGGCCAAACAAAGCTCAAACTCTGCCCAACAACATGAAGGCAATGGTCAACCACTAGCTGAAGTCCGCCATCCAATGGCAAGGAAAATAATGAAGTCCGCTTTGAGACAAAGGTCTAATGGCAAACAGATGGAGCAAGTCCGCCCATGAAGAATGAAGGAAATGTCTAAGAAAATCTGGCAATGGCCAGGCTCAAGCTGAAGTCCGCCCTAGTCTTGGCCAACCAAAGCATGAAGCCCGCCCTCCAACCAAGACTTATGGCAAGAAAGAAGCTAAAGTCCGCCCAAGTCAAAAGGAAAGTGGCAATAGAAACTAGCAAGTCCGCCCTCCAAAGTGGCAAGCCAAGACTTAAAGTCCGCCCTAAGCATAAAGTGAATGGCCAAGAAAAGGTCCGTCATAACCGTCATGCATCATCAAAGTCGCCGAAACTCCGCTCAAATTAGCAAAACCTCAAGGAAAATCAAGGCGATTGATCCGCCTGAAAGAAATAACGCTGAAAGCAAAGGCTGAAATCGCGAAAAATAAAATGGCAAATATTGCTTGAAATCACTAAAGATGGCTTCAAAGCGCGCTTAAAACAAAAATATCAGATCGCCGTCGATAAAATGCGTGCCATTGTAGATATAAACCAAAAACCATGTTTTTGCCGAGAGGATCAAATGCTTGAGGAAATGTAATCAAAATAAAATTGGACGCGAGGCCAGATGGATAAAATCCTCCGGGTTATGGCGGACAAAAAACGTCAGCCAAAGTCGGACGCCAGCTGAAACCAGCCAGACGCCAGCCTGAAAATATGGGGCAAGCTAATACGCCAGGCAGGTTCAGGCGCCAGACGGAGATTGGATCGGATTGAAAATTGGAAAATTACAAAACAATAAATACGAGCAGTTGAATGGTTTCAAACAGTATTTTATTACATTTTGGCTCTTTCTTCCAACACCAAAAGAGAATTGAATGTCTTGAAATTTCAGAGAGGAAATTGGAAAGAGAGAAAAAGAGTTTTGTTAAACTGTGAATGAAATTAGAAACTTTCCCGGACGAAGTTGTTAAGGATAGAACTTGCCATCTTGAAACAAAGTGCAAGAATGAGTTCGAACTTGATTCAAAGGAAACTTTGCAAATGTGCTAAAATGATCGACCCTCTCACTTCTATAAGTGATTTCGTTTTTCATTTGTGCAATCACTCAATTTTGAGAAGGAAAGTTGTGAGAGAAAAAGTGTTTAAGGCAAAAGGTTGAAAGATTTTGCAGCAAAGTGAAAGAAATATTCTGTTATCAGCTTGCATAGCAATCACGATCACGTTTCCAAGAAGTCACAAGGCAGATTTTTTCTTGTCCATTTCATGTTAACATGAAGCTTCACCATTCATTTTCATTCCAGCTTGTTATTTTTCGTGAAGTCTAATTTGATTATCAGCTGGAATGGGCTTTCAAACTGATTTAAATGTCGAAGTCTTATTATCTCTGTCTTCCTTTTCTTGCAGATCTATTTTTTCGAAGCAGCCAAGATGAAGTTTGCAAGCAAAGGTGTCCAAACTCAATCAAAGATCAAGTCCAAGTGGGAGCACGTTCTAGACACAGATCTTGGCCACGTTGATCTTGAAGACTTCCGAAAGAGAATGTACGGGACTGACGGACGCTTGCCAACACCAATCGCCATGAGGATGATGCGAAACGGAATCGTCCATGCAGCTGGTTTTCCACCAGCAAAAGAATGTCCTGAGTTGATGGCAGAGTGTGCACTACATTACAACGCACAAGACAGACAGATAGAAGCTCCTGACGGAAGGGTCCTTGCCTACTTGTCCGAGCCAGCAATCCAGGAGACTTTTGGCATCCCAGTGTACAACCGAACATCCTATCGCACCAAGCAAGATGCACTTAAACTTTATCAAAGTCAAAAGGATCTCTGTGCATCCAACATAAACAAGAATTGGTTATTAAAACCAAAGCCTACTGCAAGCAAGATGCCGAAAAAATTGATCAGAACCCACTTCAAAGAGGAATATGGTGATATTGTTCTGCTACTTAACAGAATGGTAGGCAGTGCCCACGGTGCTCCTTTCGAAGATTGGATGTACTATTTTATTGATGAGATAATCACTGGAGTCAAAATGTTCAATTGGTCCAGGATGATTAGCGACAGCTTGCACGAACAGTTGGTCAACTTTGAGCAGACCAAAATTTTCCACATGAGCTCATACATTGTATATTCACTCGCAAGATACTATAAGTATCCTGGCTTGACATGCAAAGGCGTGGTCGGCAATGGCGAGGGGAAATTGAAAGTCTACGATTGCTATCCGCAGCTGCAGCTGAAAGAGAAGTCCCACTTCCGGAGAGCTCATGATGCATTTTTGATGTATATCACCCGGCTTCTTCAAGGCGGAACTCACCAAAGACTCTCGCATGAAGCCAAGAGCCTGATCAGCCGGTATGGATTCTGGTTTATTCAATATCCTAAGTTCACCTACATCAGAATCCAAGGATTTTCCGGAAATCCTTATAGGCTGCCTGTCTACCCGACAAATAGGATGGTGTTATTGGAGGTGCTAAGGCAGTTAGAAACATATCAGAACATCCAAAGGCCTAAGCAGAAAGCTGCCGTCACCTTTCCGTTTTTCATCGGCAACATGGAGGAGCCATGCCCGACAGTGCAAGCAGCAAAGGTTGCTCGATTGGAGATTCAACAATATCCTTTCATATCATACAAAGCCAGGAGCAACTTCGATCCGTTCCATCACATCAAGACTGTGGACGGAGAAAGGTATAAACATCGGGTTGACTTAGAGGACTTTTGGGCCAACGCAGCCGATGAATATGATGTCAGAAGAAGGTTATGGTCAAGGCTGCCATTAAGCATGATAAGGTCGACAGAGCTCTTCAAAATACCTGACCAACTGGAAGATGATGGAGTATACGTGCAGCCAGGCTTCATGGAAAATGAGCCACTACCGCCTATAAAATGGTTTGAGCCTGAGATGGGTGATCTATCCACTTTGATGCGCCCTGTTTTCAAGTACTCCCAGTGGTGGATAGATCGTCAAGTAGAGGTCCTAAAACAGAGAAATGTGCAATTTACCTATGAGTTGATGGGAGACACAGAGTCATGTTCTTCAAACGCCGGTGCATCTCGTGGAGATGGACCAATAGATGCCGCCAACTCGAAGAAGAGGAAAGAAGCCGATAAAACTGCAAGGCAAGACAAGGGTAAAGAGATAGATGAAGGGCCTACGCGGAAGAAACACAAGTCCAGACCCCTCCAGTCGGCCACTTCTAGGAACATAGAAGAAATGCTTGCCTTGGATAAAGAATCTTTGGAAAATGCCAGGATCCCTTCTCCAGTTGAAAATATAGAGCCAATTCAAATAGAGGATGATGGTCAACCTTCTCCAGCGGGCACATAAATCTTAGGATCGGGTAACGACACAGACATCGAGGATGGAGAATTCGAGGAAGGAATGATTTCCGCCCTCAAAGGCATTCAAGAGGACCCATCTGTCCAAGAAATCCAGGATCTGCAGTTAGTCCAAGAAATTCAAAGTATGCCGGAAATCCAGGAAGAACAGGAAATGCAAGACATGCAGGACGTCCAAAATCAAGAGGACATGATTGAACAGCCAACAGTACCAGAGTGGCTGAGGGAAAGATTGAAAAGAAAAGCGCCAGTGGAGGTCCCTGAGGAGGACAATGACACAGATTTTCTAGCCAGATTAGAGCAAACTGCCCCAAGGAAGAAAGCCAAAAGGTTCTCTACCATCCAGAGAGATAAAGCTGGAAATCGCACGGTGCAAATTGCAGTGCCTGCAGCCGACAAGTTTCAAGACGAGATTGCCCCTGAGGAATATGCTATCACAACTGTTGACATGGGTCCAACATCAAAAGGGCAGGAAGTCGAAGACTTGGATAATTCCGTGGCCACCATCAAGGCCAGGTTAGAAAAGGAAGTTGCCAAGAAGAAAGAATACAAGAAAGAAATTCAGCGTTTAAAGGATTATATCCAGCACCTGACTAAGCCACTAAATGAAGGTGAACAGGTGGCGCCTTTACCTCCAACTGCTTCATAGGAACCAGATGCTAATTTTGAAGAAGAGCTGACAACAGTGAGGGAAGCTAAAAGCTGGATGGTTGGAAGGAAAGAGGAAGCGTTGATATTTGCAGAAAAGTTGGCACATATAAATGAACAGGCTTCCTTCATGCTTTCACGAATTGCAGATCTTGCGGAGTCATGGAGTAGTCTTGAGGATATTCAAAGCAGGATCATCCCATACATTCGAGAACTGAAGGGCATTTCTAAGCAAAGATTGATCGAAGACAAGGTCATTGAAGCCGGAGCAGCCTATGACTTCAACGGATGGTACTATGCTTTGATCTCAAGGAAGGGAGTCCTCGAAAAGGTGAAGCAAGACAGTGGTAGAGTTGAAGAACAAGTAAAAGAAATTCAAAGAAAAATCTATGAGATGGCTGCAGATATGCTAGACAAGGAAATTGTCCGAAGGAAACACTTGCGGCCAAGGAGTTTGAAAGAGCAAGTACAGAAAGTTTTCTCCACCACCGGGCCAATTATGAAAGAAGGATTCACCAAAGTGTTCGAATTCATGGCCATCAGAAGTTCTTTCTTGCTGCAGGAGCCAGCATGGGCGACTATGTTTGCAGAATGTGCCGAGAACTTGGATTTGCTGGAGTACAACATCAGCGTGCTGCCCGACATTGCCATGGAGGAGGTCGACCTGATAGTGTCTAGGTTCGCCGAACGTGAGGCTGCACAAGTGGATAAGGATGACACTCCAGTTGTCTAGTGTTCTCTTCAGTTAACTGATTGTGGTTTTGGAAACCCTAATTAGGGTTTAGTTCCATTTAATCTTGGCCATTGATCTTGGATCAATCTCGGCCGTTCTTTGTAATCTTGAAAAACTATATAAACCCCCCCCTCCCTCTCTCATTCTCATTAGAAAATTCATTAGACAAGAGATAATAATTAGATTCTTAGAAGTTAGATATTCATCAAGAGGTTAGAGTAGATTTGAGATAGTTAGAAATAAAGAGAGAGTTCTTATGAGATTGTTGTGAAAAGCTACTTTGATAATGAAGTTCAAATGCATGAGGTGCTTTGAGTACTTGATTGTTGAATAGTTGCATGGTCGCGTAATTTCTTTCTCTCTTAGTAGATTTGAATTAAAATGTATGTTAGAAGAATGATTGATTGATAACGGAGATTAGTGAAACCGAGCTCATACTTTCTTTGGGTGGATGATTTCACTCAATGTGCAAAGTTAGACTGAGCTTTACTGTGGATGCTTAACTTCTGTTTTAATAATTGTTGTTCGATATGATGGCAATTATTTATCATGTGAAAATCACAAGCACATTCCTAGAAGATTGCACTTGCTCTGCGTAGTTGTCATTAAACGTGGCGAAACAGAGTATGGTTTATTTGGTTTCACTTAGTCTTCGTCTTCTCTTGATTTCTTAGGAGTAGCATAGAGTCTCTAAACCCTAAATCTTTTTTCACTTTTTTTATAAAATCAAAAAATTCAAAATGGTACTGCATTTATGTCTCCGCTTTTCCGAATAACTTGCAAAATCTTACTTGTGCCCACAGCAAATCACATCCATACCACAGAGCCTATCCGCGTTCATCTTAAACATTGGAATTACCCTATGACCTCACTTGCAATCTTAGCATAGGAAGTAGTTTTTCAAGAGAGAATAGAGCGTCTGTGACACTTTGTTCTAAAATGTTTGTTGTGTCATAAAACACGCATCAACAGGAAGGAGAGGTGTTGTCATATGGCGGAGAAACTACAATACAATAACTTGAAATGAAGCAAACTCAACGTCAAGAATGTGCACTCAATATCCCACTGAGGGCGAGGTGCTAACATATGACGGAGTTATTAATTAAACTGAAACAACAGGCGGATAACCAGCCATAGGAAAATACAACTATCTAATTCATCCGCTGCGGCGGGCATCCACTTGAGAGTGGGTACAAAGAGATAACTAATGTTCATTTTCTCCACACTGGCGGTAAACCATCCAGGGGTAATTAAAAATATGAAAATAAACAAGTAATTGCAGCAATAACACTGGTTGGATTAGTATTACTAAATCTCAACCTTACAATTCAAGAGTCTGCAAATACAAGAATTACAATGATAGGAAATAAAGCCAAGAAGAGAAGAATGTATTCTGTCAATGTTCTTTACTTTCCCAATGACAAATTAGAGGCCAAAACTGAAATTAATAAAGTCTGATATAAAACTAAGATTCTGGAAATTTTGATCAGCAACTGTGAAATTCAAAGAAATATTCACAACTCACTCAAAATACCTCCGATTTGCGCGAGACGAAAAGCAATGTGCTGTTGGAAGATAGGCGCCTATACTCAAATGAAGAAACAGCAACAAAAACTCAGCATTTATTTCTTTGCACGTTTCCCAATGCACCATAAATGGTACGGCCTCGTTGAGGGGCGATTTGGCAAGTAAAAATCAGAAACACCAAACTAAAATCTGCAAATTGGTGGAAGGGGGCGCCTTGGGTGTAGAAATAGATAGGTAGAATACCCACAAGCAAAATAAATTTTCTCCAAGAGCTGTAAGCAAAAACCACCTTCAGTTGTAGATGAACCAGCAACTTCAAAATTGATAAAAACTCCAGAGTTCTTCAACAAATGAGCTCAATCTGCTAGTCTGATATTGAGAAGCAGCAATGTAGCCAACTAGGTGTTATCTTTCAAACACGAAATTGGACGAAAGGCTAGGAGGTAGACATCCTCGAAGCAAAATATCAATTGTCATTCCGACAGCATAACTTTAGCATAATTTTCATAGATACCAAGGCTGAAGCAAAGCATTCATCTTATAGAAGAGTAAAAGACTCTTCAATTCCTCAAGGAAGTACGCCAAGAGTCACATGAGACTCTTCAAATTTCCAAAATAAAAATAAACCTTCAAATGGCGTCCCTTTTGCAAGAATATAATTTTCACTTTATTTAAAACAACTCCTCAAAGTGTGGCATCCCTTTTTCCAAGGCATTTAAACTTTATAATTAATATTTAAAGCATATGAAGGCGTCCCCCTTCATGACCACCTTTTAACAAAACTATTACGCAAGTAATTGGTAAATTAATTGATGTATTAACAATGAGCGAGACGCTCAATAAATAGTTTACAAGATTTACAAAACTGGAAAGTTTCTAAAAAGAAACTCCAAATAAGATCGGAGACGCATCTTATCTCTATCTTACACATCTTGGCCATTGAGCATTGGCCAAATACCAAATAAACAACATTACTTAATACCTCCTTAATGCCTCAATCTATCAACTACACCAAGATGCCCCCCTAATTTTACAAACTTATCTGTACTGAGCGACTTGGTGAGAATGTATGTTGTCTGATCCTCTGTCGGAACATACAGCAACTGAACTGATCCATCTTCAACCAGCTTCCAAATGAAATGACAGTGAGTTTTCACATGCTTGGTTCGTTCATGGAAGACCAGATTCTTGGCAAGTTTGAGAACTCCCTGATTATCACAAAACAAGGGAGTCGGACCTACTTGAGATATTTGCATATCCGCAAGCATCCGCCGAAGCCAAACTGCCTCACATGCTGCTTTATCGCTTCCCCGACACTCGGCTGGCTTCGAGGAGAGAGCCACCGTCACGCTTTAATACTACCCATGTGGGATCGCGACCGAGTAAACCGAACACATACCCGGGGATGTTGATTTCACACAATCAACCTCGCCTAATCAATCTTCGCGGAACTCCACCGAAGCTTAGGATCGGATCTGAAAATAAGAGTCCAAAATCGTAGGAGTGCTCTTCTACATAATCAGCAAAGACACGCTTCGGCTTGCTACTCCAATGATCGCCTTTAAATGCCAAGCGTGATATGTAGCTCACCGCAAAACCAAATCAGTCTAGTAGCAGCAAGATAGATGAGGGCTGCCTACTAGTTACCGAATAATGTTTCATCTTACTACGTGAATCGGACTTAGTCGGTTAACTTAAGCTCCTTTCCATGGGTGAGGTCGCAACTCGCATTCCCGAACTTATCCAAGACTTCGAGCATACTTTTGACCGGGAAATGAAAATGTCATCATTCTGGCCAAACCTCAACACCTAAACAATAAATGCAGAGGCCCAAGTCCGTCATGTCAAAAGTTTCCGCACAAGTCCCCGCTTGATCCTCAAATGACCAAATGTGCTAAGCTACCAATAACATCAAGCCACCCTAATGACAACAACAAGCAAAATCTCATTACCAGTATTCTTGACATACAGGTTCGAGTCAGATGGACTCCTCTGAAAGCCATGATCTGTGAGGTACGTGTCAATTTTTATGTACCAAGCCCGAGGAGCCTGTTTCAGGCCATAGAGTGCTTTGACCAATCTGCACACCTTCTGTTCTTGACCAGCAACTTTGAAACCTGGAGGCTGCGTCATGTATACTTCCTCCTTCAACTCACCGTTGAGGAAAGCACTCTTCACATCCATCTGATGGACCTTCCAACCAAATTGAGCTGCTAAGGCAAGGACGAGCCGTATGGTACTCATTTTGGCTGTAGGAGCAAAGGTCTCCCCATAGTCAATGCCTTCTTTCTCCCCGCGGAGTAAACCCCCGCAACTAGACGAAGGCTTTGTACTTGTCATGGTTCCACAAATTTTGTACTTCACCTTTGGTACACCCATTTGTAGCTAATGGGCTTTTCCCTCAAGGAAGATCGAAAGGACCTAAGTGTGACTTCTTTTCCAAGACTCGTATTCTCGAGTCTCCACTTCTGCCTTTCTCCCACTCGTATCCCTTTGCCCCTCGGTCAGGTCCGAGGCTCATAAACACCCGGAATGTTGGCCATGAGAGCAAAATTCATTGTAGACTGCTATTTGCTCTTGTTTCTGGATGATCTACCCTCAATGAGCTCATCAGCATGAAGATCACTGATAGTCTTAGCCCACCATTTCAGTCGGAGAGTAGATGTGCCAACATCAGATGCAACAGGAGGAGCTGGGTCTGGTTGTGGATCTGGAACAGGTTCAGCAGGGAGATGTTCATGATCATCTGGAGGAAACTCAGGTTGAGCATCATCAAAGACTAGGTCTTCGTCATCCCTCCCATCAGGTGGACCTAATGGAAGTCGGATACTCATATCAGGACCCTGTAGAGGCTGATCCTCTGAATGCTGAACAGATGAGGAAGAGTGAAATGGACCTCGTTCCTCATCAAAGACAACATCTCGACTGAAGATAAGACGATCAGTGTCTATATCAATCAGCCTATATGCCTTGTGATTGTCACTGTACCCTGTGAACATGAGGTTCTGGCTCTTGGAGTCCAGCTTAGTGCGCTTGGCCTCTGGAATCCAAACATACACAAGGGAGCCAAAAACTTTCAAATGACTGATCCTAGGTTTGCGACCAGACCAAACTTCCTCAGGAGTCTTTCCCTTAACAGCATGAGTAGGTGACCTATTAAGGAGATAGACTGATGTATTGACTGCTTCTGCCCAAAACTTGGTAGGAACACTCCTGTGTTGCAACATGGAGCGAGCCATCTCAACAATCGTACGATTGCATCGCTCTACAACACCATTTTGCTGAGGAGTGTAGGGTGTGGTTAACTGACGTTTTATCCCATGAGTATCACAGAAGTTGGAGAATGCACTAGAACATAATTCCCCCCCATTATCTGACCTAAGAGTTATAATACTAGAACTGGACTCTTTTTCAACTAAGGCCTTAAACTTCTGAAATACATTAAAAACCTCTTATTTCTGTTTAAGAAAGTACACCCACATTTTCCTACTATAGTCATCAACAAAAAGTAGAAAGTACTTGCAACCAGTTACAGAAGAAATAGACATAGGGCCACAAATATCAGCATGAACTAATTGAAGTACCTTAGAAGCCCGCCAAGAGTCGCTTAATTTTGAATCCGGGTATGAGCGTCGCCTCCCAAACACAAGCACCTCACAAACGCCTGAGGCCGAAGTCCGAATGTCGTAAGCCATCTATGTCCCTCTCCCAAGCAAGCCGAGAGAGATAGTGCACGCTCAAGCGTCTGCGGTCACTGGTGCTAAAGACCTGCATACCAATGTCCTGGCCGCCAAGGCTAACTCGAGAATCACCAAAGGTCCACAAGCTCCTCAGAAACATCCATGATCCCTATCCTAACGCCACCGCTAGCGAAGTTTCGGACAACAATCAACATCTATGCAGCTGAATACCACATCCATTTGGGGAGAATGCCGCATGATCCGACCGACCGAGAGAAGATATCGAGCTCATATCGTACATAATATACGCTGAGGAATATGAGATCCCTCCCCATGCATTGAACTCCCAACAAAGGCCTGCCGGCTAACCGGTATTCTCACCTCCTCTCCAAAGATTACCGAAGCCGGGCAAGGGCGTGGCGCCCCAGGAACCAACACGCCATGCGGAGAAATGCATCGCCAGGCACCGTAATCTATGTACCAAGCAGAGGATTTGACATGATCTGTAGGCCTTTTTGCCATGAGTGCATAAAAGGCAGATTCCTTCTGCTCGGAGTGCTCGGCGACATTCGGCTGAATCCTCCGCTTCTTTGCTCGGCTTCAAACGAAAGCACGGCAATCTTCTTGATGTGGCCAAATTTATGACAGAGTTTTCGCGACCGGAACATTTTTCTCTTCACCGTGGAGCTTGACTTGAGCTCTTCACTGTGAAGGCCGACCTTTCCGGCGTGATGCTCGGGACGAAGCCTTTTGGCTTTCTGCAAAGGCCTGCTCCGTGGAGGATGATGATTCACTGCTACCGAACTGTTGTCTCCAGCGATCCTGCTGCAACAGGATAGTGCACAAATTCGGAAACTTGAGATCAACATTAGCGGATGTAATGTTGAGGGTCTCTATGAAATGTTCATAGGACTTCGGTAAACTCTTCAGGGTGATCACAACCATGTCTTCCTCCTCCATTTTCCGACCAATCGCCTCCAACTGATCTCTGATCTCCTGGATTTTATTCAAGTGCGCGTGCAGAGTTGTCTTCTCATCCATCATGATAGAAAACAGCATATTCTTCAAGAAAAACGCACGGCTTTTGTCGGAAGTTTCATGCAAATCCTTCAAGTGATCCCAGATCTCCTTAGCTGATTTTCTTAGTGGGATCTGAGGGAGCTGATCATCAGTAACCGAAAGCTTAATAAGCATGACGGCTTCACGATTCTGCTCATCAAACTTATCCTGATCCTTACCCGCCGCTTCAGGACGAGTAGCGTTGCCGAGGATCATCTGATCAAGGCAGCGGTATTCAAAAATTGTTAACATCCGCTGCTTCCAGGTGTTGTAATTTTTGCCATTAAATCTCTGGCTGCCCTCCAGCATTAAATTGCTTAAACTGGCCATCTTCACGCTTTTCGAGGCACGAAAAACGAGGTACTGAGAAGAGGCTGATGCACGAAACTCGAGGCACGAATTCCAATGCAGAAAAATGGGCAGTCGATTCGTACGCATCATGTAGCATGCTGTACCTGATGGCACGCAAAATTCAGGCACTGAAACGATGCACCTGTGAAATTCGGACCAACCTACTGGAGCTCAAAACCCACCGTGAATCACTGCGGATCGAAAAATTTTCTCACTAAAACGCGGTCAAACCTTTGGACTAATCCTCTTTCGACCGCTCTAGCCGCCATTGACTGAACCAGAAAACTCACGATTTTAGAAAAAAATTGTAGAGAACACCTCAAGACGGATCCAGCTTTTAGCGGCTCGAAATTCCACAGAGACGTGGCAAAGAGAGGCTGATATTCGCGTTTTTAAAGTGCAGAGAGAACACTCAAAACGTAGAAGAAAATCGCGAGCTTGAGAGTCTCAAAGTCGCAGTCCGAAACTTCAAAAAACGGGCTCAGAAGACAAAGTCCCGTTGGCGCGACCAGAAAAGAAACACGTTTCCAGAAAATGCGTGCATGAAACAAACACGAACACAAGCCAGAGGACAGGAGGTCACGAAAAAAGCCAGAAGAAGTTCGCGCGGCCAGAGAAAATGAAGATCGCGGCCAGAAATAAGAAAAAACGTGCTCCAGAAAAAAACCGCGTGCCACAAGAAAACCTTCGCTTAAGCAAAACACGATCTTCCAGAAAAAAAAAAACTGCCCACGAAAATTTTCAGACAGAAAAAATTCGAATTTCAAAACAAGCCACGAAGAAATTTCGAAATTTTTTTTCCGAAATTAAGCTCACAAAAAATCTTCGAAAATTCAAAGAAGATTTTATTAAATTTTTAATTCAAGAGCTTAAAAAATCTTGAAAAGATTTTTCATGAATTAAAAATTCAATTTTGAGCGTATTGGCTCTGATACCATATTACGCAAGTAATTGGTAAATTAATTGATGTATTAACAATGAGCGAGACACTCAATAAATAGTTTACAAGATTTACAAAACTGGAAAGTTTCTAAAAAGAAACTACAGATAAGATCGGAGACGATCTTATCTCTATCTTACAATATCTTACAATATTGAGCATTAATAAATAAATAAATAAATAAACATTATTTTAATAAAAACTTTTGAAGTTATTCTCCTAGGCCAAGGGGTCAACTGCAATTTAAAACATTAATGCCTTTATTTATGAAATTCTCCAAATAAACTTCTAGAAGCCAAAACTTGAATTCAAATAATTGCTCCAACTGGAAATGAGTTCCTGAAAGATGACAATCTTCATACTGCCAAAATTAGAAATAGTAAATTCCCTGAAAAGCCATAGAACTTCAGAACATGGAAACCCTAATTTTCCCTCAAACGAGCCTATGGGCTTCCGGAATAGGCTGATGAGTGACAGAACAGATCATTGATGAGAAAGGGACATTACACAAGCTCATATCCTGAATTATGCTGTACTTTTTCAATTATACTACAAAAAACATGTATGTGCAAGTGAGATGTGCATCAACTATTACACCCCTTCATCCAAGAGGTAGGTGTCAATGGCAAAGAACATGATCAAACCAAGGCAACATAATCTCAACATGCAAGACAATATGTCAACACTACAAACACACCTCACGGAAGAGCATAATCAAAAGTGATCAATACCACAAACATGAGTAATTACACACATAGTTCTTTAACAACGATCATAAATAAGGAAGCATACATAAGGAAAAATACAATTGGGAACCTGTAGAATCCCTCCTGTCTCTGAATGAAACATGCTATGCAGCTGGAATTGTTTTTTTTGGTTTTTGTGGTTTTCTTGTTTTTTTGGAGTTTTTTGATAATATTGATGCCAGTTTATTAAGACTAGAAATATACAAATTGCAAGACTGAAACATATGCAGCAAGAGAGAATATATTAACAGAAGATTGATATTAGATGCTTTTTACAAAGGTGTTCATACCCAGAAATTAAGAAGATTGCTTTTGTTGAATTCTGGAAATTATGACAGCAGATTATAAATCCTTGAAATAATCGATCTGCCTCCTTGAATGTTTTCTCCACCCTAAAAATCACTGCTAATGCCTTTAAAGGCTTAGACGCCCACAATGATGGTGATATAGGCCCAAGAAGCTAGGCGTTTTGTCTTAGAATCCACACGCCTGCAATAAATGAGGGTACGGCTGGCAGCAAGGAATCTGTACAGCCTTGTAAACTGTGCACAGCAGTCAATAAAAGGCAGCCACAAAGATATCTGGTTTCTCTTCAACAAGCTGCTCTAACCCTTGATCAGAACTTCCCAATTTGCACAACGTTGACCTCTGAATGAAGCCAGTCTGATTAGCATTACTTAAGATGATGTTGCACACCCTCAGGAAGCAAAACAATGAAGAAATCTTGTTCTCCAATGCCTGGTTATTGCTGGAATTTCAGAAACCCTTGGTCTCTCTCCACAAAAGCCAAAATTCTCCAAGTGTTGAATGATAAATGCTCAAAAGGTGAAACCAATTTGCTTTTTGGCTCTTTATATACTTCTCATGATGAGTTTGATTCCCAAGATGGCTTTTTAGTCATTTAAAATATATTTCATGTTGCTTTTTGATTACTTTAATATATAACTCATAAAGTGGGCGTACTTTTCCAAGACTCATTAATTGCTTTTAAAGTCAAAATGGCCTCACTTACATAAAGTTAAGTTATAACATTATAATATGCTTTTAAAACATTAAATATCATTAAAGCCAATTTAAATAATAATATCTCCCTCAATTAACATTATTTCGTCATCCCATCTGAACTTGGAGGTCAACACTGAATCCACAACATGTCCAAGTGCCTTACTAAGAATAGTAACACTGGACTCCAATGACCTGATGACTTACTATAAATAGTAAGTGTACGTAACTGAGTCCCAAAACACCAACGAAGGCCAATCCTAAACCCAGCTGAACTCTGGTGACTAATAACACCATCAAAAGACCAAGTTTGCCTCATAGGACCCTCTATCCAAAACCATTAGCCTACGAGGGTCAAATAATAGGCTAAACATTGAGATGAAAAGGCAAGCAAAAATGGGGACATTACAGTCCGCCCTCCCTGAAATTGCTTGTCCCCAAGCAATCTCCACTGCAAGGAAACACCATTCCACCTAGGTCCCAAGGGAAGACCTGTATAATGTCCCTCACCGCAACAACTGGCTCCTGAAGCACCAACATAAGTACAACTGACAAATCACTATAACCACCGTATCCAACAACATTCCTGGTGTCATGTACCTTAGGAGGAAGCAACTCTGAGCACTGGAATAATTTGCTTCCCTCAACTACGCAAAGAGAATCATCATACAAACTATCTATCCCATGCACACAAGATTTGTGCATCGAATACAAATCGTGTATAGGTGAATCAAAAACAAAACTGTAGGCACTCCTCACCATGTACACACTATAAAACTCCTCAGTGAGCCCTGCCTGGAATCCTAATGCACTAGAAGGATCCCAAACATGCGATCATTGCCCAACTCTGTACTAGGGTCTGGAGGAAGATCAACATCAAACTCGAAGAGTGGATTGTCAAAAGCCAATCCAACATCGGACTCAAATAATGGATTATTCACAAATTGCACACCCACTCCACGTTGATCTAAATCATCCATCTCCCAATCCTTGGAGCAATGAGTAGAATCAAAATCCTGCATTGACTCATACTTCTCCTATACAATCTCCTCACTCCTTTCGCCCTTCTTTCTACAAAGAGAGATAGAACGCAAACTCCCATCTGCAATTCCCCTCAACACGTAACCTCTTCCATTCATCTTAAACTTCATCTCCATTTTAGGTACGTTGAGGGTAAATTCTCCAATATCTTGGAGCCATTTCATGCCTAACACTATGTCCATCTCACCCATGTTAACCACATAGAAGTCAGCCTGAAACTCATAGTCGTTCAACAACAGAGTGAGATGACATATCCGCCTGGTGCAAGTAAGGGTAAATCCATCTGCAACCCTGACCCTAAATCCTACGAAGTCCTTTGTTTGGAGTCTACACCTGGCTACCAATCCCTCATTGATGAAATTACGTATAGCCCCCGTGTCAAGCATAGCAATACAAAGCTGGCCATTCACCCTTCCTCTGATCCTGAATAAAGCCCCTTTCTGTATATCAACAAACAATGCTAAAGGAGACAATTTAACATTTGGTCCAAACTCTGTAGAGGCTCTTCCAACCTCGTCATTCTCTGGAGCAGCCTGCTGATCTGAATTTTTCAGAATCAGAATCCTCATTGTGAACCCACATCATACAGTTGGCCTTGCCCTTAGGCCTCAATGGACAGTCATGCTCTTTGTTGTAGGGTCCTTTGCACCAGTAACACAATTGCTTCTTCCTCAATTCATCCCATGACTTCTCATCCACCTTAGTTGCTGATTTCTTTTTCTTATCAGCAGATTGTTGAGGACTCTCATCGTTAGAAGAAGTAATAGCTTTAGGAGAAAACTGCTTTTTTGGAGCAGCCATTTCCATACTTCACGCCTTCTTCATCGCCTCCTGTAATGAAGGGGGATCAAAAGCCTTGATCCATCCTCTCATAGGCTCAAATAATCCCTTAGTGAATAAAATAACTAACCTCCTTTCTGACAAACTAGGCACCATCACAGAGAGCCTCTGAAACTCATTGATGTAGGCCTCCAAACTACCCACCTGCTTGAGCTGTGCAAACTCTTTGAAATACAACTCAGGGTCCTTCCTATCAAACCGCTCGATCAATCTGTTGGTAAACTCGTGGTATGTGGTAATAAGATGATGCTGTAAGGTGACCATACCATGATGCCACCAATCATGAGCCAATCCGTCTAAGTGCAAGGTAGCAAACTTCATGCCAACGTTTGGACCCATGATCTAGCCGTACACTTGTCGCTGCCATCAAAATGAGGTAAGGTAACCTTACTGACTGCCTGCTAGAAATCCTAAGTACCCTATGGAGCCTAATGTGCCCGCTGCTCTGCTCTAACCCCACGACCACCTCGAGGCTTTTTCAAGTCTAGAAACTAATTAAGGGGTAATGCCTCCCTAATCTCTGGAGCTAAGGACATGTACTCTGCATAGTGCCTGGTGATGTCTGTTGCAGTAGGTACATGATGCTCAGTTGCCTGAACTGGTGGAGACTGTGGACGTTGTGGCTCCTCCTTAGGAGCAAAAGTAGGTTGATTGGGTCTGAGAACTGACCCAATAGAGGTAGTAGACTGTTGTATAGCCACTTGTGGCTGTCCCAAACCTTGTGTACCACTCGTCTGACCCTGGTAGCCTGCATACTGCGGTGGCACAAACTATCGCATAGTACCCATCAATTGCGACATCATGTCCTTCATGTTCTCATACTTTCTCTTGGCTTCCTCGGAATCAGGACTGAGTGAACGTGCTCACCCCTTATCCCTGCCAGCCATAATGCTGGCCACACTGTCACTAGAGTTGGGAGTGATGTATTCCCAACACCTCGGAGACTGTCTCACCCTCTGGAACTGTAGGTGGCTCCCATTGCTCTTAACCTCTGGAATAATATTTAAATTCTCTACTCATCAAACTCAATACTCACAAGTTGGCAAGATGCCTGCTCTAATACCACTGTAGAATCCCTCCTGTCTCTAAATGAAAGATGCAATGCAGCTGGAATTGTTTTTTTTTTTTGGTTTTTGTGATTTTCTTGTTTTTTTGGATTTTTTTGATAACAATGATGCCAAGAAATTAAGACGAGAAATATACAAATTGCAAGACTGAAACATATGCAGCAAGAGAGAATATATTAACAGAAGATTGATATTAGATGCTTTTTACAAAGGTGTTCATACCCGGAAATTAAGAAGATTGCTTTTGTTGAATTCTGGAAATTATGACAGCAGATTATAAACCCTTGAAATAATCGATCTGCCTCCTTGAATGTTTTCTCCACCCCAAAAATCACAGCTAATGCCTTTAAAGGCTTAGACGCCCACAATGATGGTGATATAGGCCCAAGAAGCTAGGCGTTTTTTCCTAGAATCCACACACCTGCAATAAATGATGGTACGGCTGGCAGCAAGGAATCTGTACAGCCTTGTAAACTGTGCACAGCAGTCAATAAAAGGCAGCCACAAAGATATCTGGTTTCTCTTCAACAAGCTGCTCAAACCCTTGATCAAAACTTCCCAATTTGCACAATGTTGACCTTTGAATGAAGCCAATCTGATTAGCATTCCTTAAGATGATGTTGCACACCCTCAGGAAGCAAAACAATGAAGAAATCTCGTTCTCCAATGCCTGGTTATTGCTGGAATTTCAGAAACCCTTGGTCTCTCTCCACAAAAGCCAAAATTTTCCAAGTGTTGAATGATAAATGCTCAAAAGGTGAAATCAATTTGCTTTTTGGCTCTTTATATACTTCTCATGATGAGGTCGATTCCCAAGATGGATTTTTAGTCATTTAAAATATATTTCATGTTGCTTTTTTATTACTTTAATAAATAACTCGTAAAGTGGGCGTACTTTTCCAAGACTCATTAATTGCTTTTAAAGTCAAAATGGCCCCACTTACATAAAGTTAAGTTATAACATTATAATATGCTTTTAAAATATTAAATATCATTAAAGCCAATTTAAATAATAATATCTCCCTCAATTAACATTATTTCGTCATCCCATCTGAACTTGGAGGTCAACACTGAATCCACAACACATCCAAGTGCCTTACTAAGAATAGTAACATTGGACTCCAATGACCTGATGACTTACTATAAATAGTAAGTGTACGTAACTGAGTCCCAAAACACCAACGAAGGCCAATCCTGAACCCGACTGAACTCTAGTGAAGAATAACACCATCAAAAGACCAAGTATCTGCCTCACAGGACCCTCTATCCAAAACCATTAGCCTACGAGGGTCAAATAATAGGCAAAACAACAAGATGAAAAGGCGAGCAAAAATGGGGACATTACAGAACCTAGGTCAAAATCAATGCAAAACTTCTCTTTCACATGCCAACATGCACACCATACAACATGATAAACACAATTAAGGGCAAATAATGCGAGATTTACCTCTTGCTAGCATTTCAAAATGCACACCATTGTCATGAATTCCTTACATATGGTTAGAACATAACTCTTTCTCAAATTTACATGTGCTTGATTCACTTAGAGAGTACATAATTGGTTGATGCCACAATAATGTGTCCCATTTGTGGGACATCTTGACTTTTGTATGAAATTACATATTTAAAAAAAATAATGATTTAAATCTAGAGGGATTCCATCTAAGGGTGTTTTATTGAAAGAGGTTATATCAAACCCCCTTAGAAATTCTCTAAGCTTAAATCAAAACCCCAATGGAGTCTCCTCCACATCTATCAAACTGTTAACAAAAAAATAATTTTGCTTCACTTTGTGGGGGATCAAATGAATTCATTTTGAAATGTGATTTTTTAATTATGTAATTCTTATTATTAACCTTAAGAAAAATTCTAATATGTATTATATTTTATTTAACATATATTGTAAATTTTATTATGAATGTAGGTCTATTACAAAGAAATAATGACCTTGATTCAAGATAGTAGGAAAAATAACATTGTTAGAAAAATATCGAAAAATACACTATACTCCACATAGTTGTCCTTATTTTAATGAAAAAAAGAAAAGAAAAAAATGTATGCTAAGAGAAATGTGTTACAAAATAATATAGGTCTAAAATTTTTGTTAGTACTAATTCAAACATTAATAATAAATAAAATATTTAATAAAAAAACCAAACATAACTATGTATTAGATATTTTGAGTTAATGATTTAATTGCAAGAAATTGTGAATTTTTTGTATTTGTAGTGAAAGTTATACAATATAGAATAACGCCATTCACTAAAAATAAAAGAAAAATAAAAAATGATAAAAACACTTAAATTTTTTGTAAAAAATATCAATTTGAATTTAGATAGAAAATGCCACAACTCATTAGTTTATATCATCTTTAAGTTCTTGACCATTTGTTTTTTATTTTGGTAAGTGGGATTAAAAGGGGCCAATCCTTGTACACCAACAAAGCCAAAAGGTAGACGAAACATGTACCATGAGCGATGGAACAAACCACACTACTACATAAGACAATCAAGAGGGAGGTACAATTGCAACCAAGATGCCAAAAACAACTCTAAACAAGAGATAAATCGAGGACCCCCGAGGTCCCACTTAAGCAATTCTAGACCTTGCTCTACTTGGCTTCTCACCCATCACGCTAGCATGAGTTTGAGATAAAGATTTAGGAAGACCTTTCTTCCTCTTTCTAACAATAGTCCAAGAGTTATTATCCGCCAAGTCCTCAGAGCAAGGGAAAGCAAGGGAGATTCCCCTATAGAGAGTTTGTCAAGATGCAGAGGAGTAATTCTTGACCATTTGTTCTCTATAATTGAAATACATTGAAAATACAATTATTTTATTTTATTTTGAGCATCCCAGTTAGGTCAAAATGTGGGACACAGTATTGTGGGATCACCCAACCAAGACAAGAGCCACCCCTTCCCCAATCCCCCCACACACACCAAAGCTCTCGGTGTTTCAACCTAGCACAACTACCAAATGTAATGCCTGTGCTTTACTAATAACATTAGTTGGGTGATTAGATGAAACACTTTTTTTATGTTAAAAAATACAACACAAGTAGTGTTGCAATGCATACAACCACACACGTGTCATTGACTTCACGACAACACTAACAAAAACACATAACAAAAGACTGCAATAAGGAGACACAAAACAATTCATTCTTAGATTCATTAACTAGAGTGAAGAAGTGAATTAAATTCATTTAGAAATAAGACATGAACACTTTCTAACCCTTAGCATTTCACAAGAATCATACACATGCATTTATTCATTAGGTTTAACTGCAACATTCAATTACTCAATGTAACTTCAATAGTATAGGAGAGAGATTAGACTCATATAAACCATATGGCCTATTCATTCAATCATCACACAATGGGAAATTACAAGGAAATAATATATGATTTATCTTACTAAATCAAATTACCATAGAATATACTACTACATGTGGCTAGCATGATAAAATATAAGGAAATATCAAATTTCATATTTACAACTATATCACATTTTCCAAGACAACATAGGCCTAGAGCACCATTTCAGTAATATCTTTTGATCCAAACATGCTTTAATACACGTACATATTAGGATCAAATGATCATGAATTTGTCCAACAACATACTTATGAAATAAAATCTTCAAAACAAAAATTATAAAATTACATAAAAAATATATTCATTCAAATGACTATCTCATTTATTATGCATTTCCTTGAAATATGGTAATCATAAATAAGTTTACAAATTCTCATACCATTTCATCAAGCACAAAAACTAATATGTTTGGACATCATCTACACACTCAAAATTTACAATTACTCATAAATTATATTTTTGTTCAAATCATTAAATGCAACAAATCAAGATACTAAACTAAGAACTCTTAAAGCTCTCAAGAGAGCTTGGGGACCAATGAAGGATTTACTTGTCACCCTACCATATTATACCATCATCAATGCAATAGATGTCTATGCCACTCTAGGAAATATGTATGCCATTCATATTGTTTTTTGAACTATTTTTTAATTAAAATCTTGACTCAATGTTAGAAGCTATAAAAAACCTTACAATGTTATAAATACATAGAGCAATGAGCTCTAATTTTTTTTTTGTAAATGGAGTTTGGAATGACATGGAAGGAATTTTGTATTGGTAAAGGATTTTTCCTAGTAGAACATGACATGATGAACAATGCAGAGTTCATCATTGATTTGTAGGATCTCTAATTGAATCGAGGAAGAAGAGTTGATTGTCGTTGGAGAGAGAGGCTTGCTCAAAAGTGGAACCCATTATAGGACAATTATAGTCTTGAAAACAATAACTTTACCATGGATTGTGTGCCTAACCATCTGAAGAGTTTATGATCCCTCATGGTTAGGATGGTGAGGATCCTCTAGAGGTGGTATTGAAGGAGAACCATTGATTTCCTTGACAGCTGTAGGAAGTGAAGATGACAAACTTGGTTGTGCAAAACTAAGTTGTCAGGTGTAACCACTATGGAGACATCATATGTTTGTATATAAGATTGTTTTTTTAAGACCACTCATCATTTCTCGCATAAGTGAATCTACTTCTCAAATTGACTAGACAAAATTTGTTCAACAACAGTGACATAATTGATTAGGATTTGTTTAAGAGTGCTAATACTTGTCAATTCATGTGAGATTTCTCTTGTAGCTTTTGGAGCCATTCTAAATTGGATCTAGGATTAAGAAAGAAGATCCACAAAAAAATTGCAACTAGTGCTTTGAAAATGAAATCTCTTGGAAAGTAGAATTTCTAAATATCCCCCTCAAAGTAAAAACCAATGATTGATTTGCTTACCCAAATTGCATGATATCAAATTTTTTGTTTTGTTTTCTTTAAGTCATTACTAAATGAATGATAGCACATCAACTCCTCAAGGATAAATTTTGAAGCTCATAGATCCCTTAATAGCACTCAATTTTTTTTAATGGGACCACTTCTTGGAAACCTCTTGCAATACATTTTTGAATGGTGCAAGAATTGTATCAATTGGATGCTTCTCCTTAAGGAAATTTGTAGTACAAGAAGGGGTATTTTTCCTCAAAGGATCAACATAATAACTAAAATGTTAATGTAGATTTGAGAAATTATTGCTTGGTAAGTGGTTGTAGTTTTTCTTTGATGACGAATTCTAACCTTCAAGTAACTCACTAAAATTGAAGTTAGTAAAAAATAGTAGATCTAGTGGAGCAAAAAACGTAGGGACCCTAAGGAGGACTAGATCTAGTGATTTGGTTGGGATATGCCATTAGATCTAGTAACAATAAATCATGGGAACCCTTGAGAGGACTATGGATGAAGGTCACTAGAGATAAGCTTATGAGTATAGGGAAAATAATTTGGAGGAGGTTAAGAAGATTAAATTGCAAAGTTGCCAGGAGACTGGTACCAGTACCAGTACGGCTTTTTTTTGAAAATAGGAGATGGGGGTACTTGGAGACGCCATTTTTTTATTAATATAAATAAAAAAATTTAAAAATAAAAATTAATAATTTATAGAAAATCTGAAAATATGATGACATTGAACTTTCAAAACAATAATTTAATCGCTCTTAGATGCGTCAGATACATTATGCTTTAACTTTTAAAGTTTCAAATGTTTAAATTTTAAAGTTTTTTTAAGGTATTTTAGCGGGAGACGGCAAGGTACTTGGGAAACTTCGGTGGAAGTCTCCAGCCTCCTGGAGGTGTCTCCGCAGACGGCATCAGTGTCGAAGATGCGTCTCAGAGGGGGGGAGACTCGTCTCCTGGCAACTGTGTTAAATTGTCAAGTAGACAAAATTGAAGGTCGTTAGGGAAGCCTAAGAATCTTAGATCTAGTAAAGGTAAAAGATAGAAAATCATTAGAGAACTAGATCTAAAGGCCAATATTGATAAGTTATTTTACTAATGATATGAACACAATTGAAGCAACAAGAGAGAACAAAAGAGATTGCCCCAAGTGTAGATTGAACTCACTTGTATTATTTATATATTCATTACAAATAATATACAAGGAAGCTTTTAGGAGAAGAGAGAGATATGTAAACACTTGAGAAAATACAATAAACTAGTGTTCCACGGGGATGCGTCCCCCACAAAAATCCTACCGCACTTGAGACGAGGACGTCCCCGAGACGTGGGGACGTCTGGGAAATGTCCCTCGGCCGTCTCCTAAACGTTTCTCTTTCAAGGGGACGTTTCCTTAGCATTTTTGGCCAAAGGGGACTTTGGGACGTCCCCAAGACTCCCAGGAAACTCCTAGGCATTGCCCCTAGACCCCCACAAGGGGTGCTGCCCCTTGACCCCGCTGGGGGCGTTGCCCCTAGACTCCCATGAGGGGCACTGCTCCTCGACCTTGTTGGGGGCGTTGCCCCTAGACCCCCACGAGGGGCGTTGCCCTTCAACCCTGCTGGGGTCATTGCCCCAAAATCCCCACAAGGGGCATTGCCCCTCAATCCCATTGGGGGCACTACCCCCAAACCCCCGCATGGGGCATTTCCCCTCAACCCCGTTGGGGCAATTGCCCTCAAACTTGAGATTATGGTTTTTGCATCAGCCAGGACCTATCTTAGACGCATTCGTAGGAAGGATGTAGGCTCCTTTGAGCCATAGACTTCTATTTATTGTTTTGATATTTCATATTTGTTTGTAGCATTTGATGTCATGGATTTCATATTCCATAAGTTTTGTATACATTTGAGTCTTTGACTATATATCTAAGTGTGCTATTTACTTCAAGTACTATTTAAACTTTACTTATTCCTTAGGCTAGGCTTCTACAGTTATACATCTTTTTATAACTAATTTTTCAAGTACTATATGTATTTCAATGTCGTCCCCCCGCTGCCCCCAAACTTAGGCCCCCCCGTCCCCGAAATGCATCCCCTCGTCAGGAAACTCTGTGGAACTATGCAATAAACCCATGTGACTGTATTTAATAAAATACAAAAGCTCATGTGGTTATATCTAATAGAAGGTACATTATTTTATCTACTTTGATGGAATATAAGACTTTGGATCCTTTGAAGGTTGTACCTTTAATGAATTGTATGTCCAAAAACAATGTTCAAGTGATCCTAGCTGGACATCTTGTTAGGTGTGTTATAATAGTTTTAAGAATCTTCTCAATTAGAATTATGCTGAACAAGATTGTTAATTGGTTGAACTAGTCTATGTCTTATTACACATATTAGTTGATTGATAGTGTAATGCAATTATGTTTTGGTTGTGATGATTGATGGGTTAAAATTAATTGTGATGAAAAATTTGAACAACTAAATTATTTGGACAAAATGGAAAGGGCAAAAAGGTGGAAGCGAATGACAAATGAAAAAGGAAAACAAATGAAAAAATGAAAAGCTTCAAAGAAAGATGCATCTCTTCAAATTTATTCTCCAAATGGACCATCGGCTGCTCCAAATTGACAGTGGGCTGCTCCAAATTGACAGTAGGCTGCTTTAAATACAAGGTGGGCTGCTACAATTCTGCACAAACACACTTTGATCACTGTTTGCTGTTCAATTCTGATGATTGTGTTTTACTACAATGTATTCTTTTGGTCTCTATGATATCTTTTTGTCTTTATTGTTAGTTGCAAGTGATGTCTCTTTCCTTTAATTGTGTTCTCTTAGCTTTTAGGATTTAGAAGTCAGATTTTCGTTTCGAATTTTGAGAGGTATTAGCTGGCAAAGTTTGACCCATGGGACACAAGAGTCTTGGCAAGTCTACCAAATTTGGCAACTCTTATAGAAACTTGCTGGTGAGTCTGCTAGGTAACCAACACATTTTGTAACACTAGCTCTATAGTTTTGAGGTTCTTATTGTTATCTTCTATTTGTATCCTAGCATACATGAGATTATTGTTTATGAAGATGATGTGAATGTGCTATTCCATTTCAATGGTACCTAACACTTTTAATGTTTTAATGTATTTTTCAAGAAGTTAATTTTTGTATGCTCTCAGATGTTAATTTTCATGTTTCTTGAAGTAAGTCAAGAAATGATCATATACGGTTCAATGTTGCTTGACATGTTACAAGAACTCTTACTTCATAAGAAAGGATGGTTACAAAAGTTTAAAACTGACATCAATGGAAATGGAAATGTGGCAAGTTCCCGTAGTTCATATTATTAAAAAGCTCCCTTGAAGACAGATTAATGCTCAAACTTGCATTTTCTTCTAGAGTTCTAGATGATGTAAAATTGTTTGCTTTGAGTCATTTAATTTTGTATGAAACTAGAAAAGGTTTTTATACCTTTACAATCTATTTTATGCTGCAAGATAAATTTTTAATTGAATGCAATTTGTACTGCTTTTCAGGTCATTCCAGCATTTGAGGAGGCTGTAGCAAGTATGAGTGTTGGTGGGGTCAGAAGGTTAACACAAGCCTTTGTCTTCAGAATTATGACATGAATTGGATAACTTATGTTGTTATCTGCTTATTCTCATTCAACCATGGAAATGTTTTGTATGTTAATGGAGAATTTGCAATTTGATTCTTTGCTAGTTGTCTCATTTAGTAGAATATTCCATAACCCTTTTCCTAAATTAATCCACCCCAAATATTTCTAATTGTTGCTCCTTTTCATTTTCAGATTCATTATTTGTTTGTGCCTTTCTCTCATGTTCGGCACATAAGTGTTGTGGGTGGCTATGTCTGTTCCTTGGGATTATGCAAACTCTCTTCTTTCTTATCAAGCATTGTTTCCTTGATGCCTTAATTAGTCCCTCCCAAATTATTGAATCCTAAATCAAACAGTTCTCTAGGAAAGTGCCTATCGATTGTTATATAGATTCTTCTTGCTAGATTTCTTAAGATACTCTTGTGAAAATGCTAAATTATTTTATTGATGTTATTTAATCCCCATAATCGTATTCTGGTGACATTCTTGTTCTGGTGCCTTTCTAACGCTATTGCTTGTATGGCTTGCTGTAACTTTTCATCCTCTATTAAGTATTATTGAATGGTTCTGGCACCTTTTGTGTTTAGGTCTATTTACAAATGTGTATCAGAGGTCTTGATAAGAAGTGTCGCAATGGAGAGCTTGCACACACGACCCTGGTTTCTTATGCAAGCACCAGGACTTGTGTCTAGTTCCTTTTCCAGATGCATCTAATCTCTTCTGGGGAACCAGTTTAGTTTTTGCAATTGAAAAACCACCATTTTCAATTGCAAAATCAAGCAACACTGGGTATGAGAGCTTCTGATAATAGGGCAGGAACCTGAAGTACAAGAGAGTACTATTAAAAGGATAGAATGGGAATCTTTTAACTACGTTCAAGCAATGAATGCATAGAGAATTTGAATCAACTTATCCCATCCTGCTTCTTCTCTGGAATACATGGTCCATGTTTTTGTTCAGAGCTTTTTATGGCCCCAGTTTTATAGAGTGATGTTATCCTAACAACGTTTGGGGAAGGATCTTATTTGTTGCAAGAGAAAACTTAAAGAGATAATATTCTTTGATACAATTTTCGTAAAAGGAACATTTCAGCTGCTCAAGGGATGGAAATTACTTAGATGTTATGGCCATTCGTGAGCATTTTCCCTTGTAAATTTAAGGTCAAGAAAAGCCTCAACACACACGGAAAATCTTATTTGAAACCCAAATATTGAGGAATGGATAGACTATGGTCTATTGATTGGGAGCATTGTACGTACCATTACCTGAGTTTGATGTCCCTTTCTTGTTTCGTTATCAAACTTGTCCCAAGAGTCAAAGAAAAATAAAATATTTAAATATTTGAACATTTTTGAATAGCCTACCATTTAATGTTTTCTGGAAGCTTATCACTTTAAAAATATTGGATTATATTATTCCTATGTTCTGCAGTGTTTCCAGGTCAGGGGGGCCTATTCTGGGGGATGGCAGGGAACAGCAATTAAAAAAAGAATCTTTAAAAATATAGGAAATTTAAATTATTCATATTATCACATAAAATTAGAGTTGAATTGACAGTTCACATGAGAGTCAACATACAAATCAACAAAATATTTCATCTTATTAGACAGATGTGCAGAAACATGAAATGATTCAAAGCATTATTTAACGATAAAGAAATTCTGGTGTCAATAAATCCTGGGAACTTACACATGAAAATATATAAACTTAGAATGGGATCAGTCACCTCAAACTCCCTGATGGTTGAGGGACAAGAGGCATTTGATCAATGTGAGGACATTTATGTTCCTTCCCAGCATATTGACCGACTGGTCTTTGACTGGTCGAGCCCATTGGTGGGAGAGGGAATACCTCAACCAAAGGAAGAGGAGATCAAGGGTTTGGGCACTCAACTAGTGTCAGGTCATTTATGCACTGGATCTTCAGGTCAAGAAGTTCAAGGGGCACATACACTCTACTTTCCTATTGGTCAAGGAAAGTCTGCAACCTCTTTAAGTCGATTTAATAGAAGGCCCTGATGTTGGTCAAGTGCTCTCCCTTGTCATCATGGCATGAGTCAAGCCCACATCTGGCATGCCATACATAATTAGGGATACATCAGTCCATAACATATGTTTTAATAATTCATAATGATTGGCAATGAAATGAGATGAGAGTCAGTTTCCATCATAATTCAACAATATGTTTTACTCCTTGTAAATTAAACAAAATTTGTTTTTAACATATGTATGATTTTTATATTGATATTAAAAAATCAATAAACATAATTTCAAATTTTATATCTATTTCATTTTTAAATGAAAACTTCACTCATATGCTGAAAATGAAGACTAAAACAGATTTTGGAATCAAAATTTGTGGCTTAAAATAGCAGTTAACAGCTAACTGCTTCCAACATAATATCTATCCTCCTGTTATATGACATATGCAGACGTAGCCATATTTAAACCAAAGAAAACGTGGACAATTTAAAGCATCTAAGTACAAATTATTTAGCGACTAAGTTGCTGGTAACTCTCATCTCTGAAGACTGCTAAATCTGATAATCTGAAGCACCAAAAGTGGATAACAGATTAATAGCATTAGCAACTGAATGACACAAAGCTCCTCTGAATCAGGATTTTTGTTACTTCCAAATTGCAGCCAACTTCAAACTCCATAAAAAATATTGAGCCTCTATAACACTGCTGGAAGGATCATAAATTGCCTCTACGAAGAAGAAACTGTAATTATCTGTTTGGTTGTAAAGGACCTGACTTTTTATATTTTTTGGTTTTTACATTTTTAAATACTGTTGGCCATATGGAGACAGCTGCTCCCCCTGGACATTTCCGTCTGCCTCCTGGCTGTTCCTGGGATGTTCCCTGTCCCGTCAGTGGCCAGCAATGTTTCTAAGGTGTCCCCAAAACGTGAAAGGGACAGGGATGGGTCCCGTGTACCATTCTATTATTCTTTTGGATGTTTAGATTTTGCAAGCAGGGCTATTATATACAATATGCAATTTGAGTCTTGTGTTGGCCCTACATTATTATGTCCGTAATCCTTAATGCAATCCGATTTCACATGTACTTAAACTTCAATGTAGAAATCTAGCTGAAAATACATAGGTTAACTTAAAACTTACTGTTTAGCTAAGAAAATCTTTCTTATCTTGTTCTTATATCACATTTTCTACTTCCTTTCTTGTATTAGAATATACATTTGAAAATTTTATTTATGTCGTGACCAAATTCTCATATACATAGATATTCTCTGATCTGTTACAACTTGTTTTATATTGTCATTGTTAAACTTTAATGCCTTGTTGTGATACAGAGTCATTGTACCACCTGAGCTTGGTTATCCTGATTATAACTATAACAATGCAGGTCCAAAGCCAACTACATTTTCGGTAAAAAAATTTACTTGTATTGCCTTGCTTGGTTCGTTCATATAGTTTATCTTGGTGCGTTAGAACATTGTCAAAGAATTCAAGTTTTTAACATTTGCTTATAGAATGAACAAACATTACTTGTAGTTGTTATTTATGTGATAGACGTAATTTACAAGCCATTTAATACAACGACATATTCCTATGATGGGATTCTGTTCTACATTAATGCTTTCTCCTTCTAACGTTGAGTTTTCCCATGTAGGGGCAAAGAGCTCTCGACTTTGTATTGAAGAACCAAGGGCTTATTGACAAGACCTTAATGTTTGACATAGAACTACTAAAAGTGATCCCAACATGATTAGCTTGGGATTTCTCTCTTGTTGAATGTGAGTTCATTTCAAGTAGTTGAAACTGATACATACAGTATACCATTTTTACAGCTTTTTTCTCGATAGGTTTAAAACCTTAAAGATACATTTGTGATTCAAAATTGAATAATAGAAATAAGAATGTGACAAGGCATCCAAATACAACAAAAATTTAGAAAGATCAATAAAATTTGAAGACGACTAGATGTGACATGTTATTGTCATCTTAAGAAATGCTATATTAGTGTATTATGAAGAACAACAGGAAATTAAACTTGTTTCTATCCATTATACATACTCGAGAAAGATAATATATGGCAAACCCAAATTTCATAGTTATGCATAAAATGGAAAATTTAAACATGTTTTTAAGAAAATTTTTAAGTATATTTGCCTATCTGAGTATTTTTCTATCACAAGCAATTTTTTTTCTTAGCAACGACTCAAAATGTTAAGAAAATATCTTTATCAAAATGTGAGTTTACTAGTTTAAATAAACTTCCTAATTAAAATAAACAATATTTGTTTCAGATACTACATCTACAACTGTCGACTTTTACCTATCATAACTTGACTTGTTGCTGATAAAAATCGGAACTTTTCATGATATACGTATATTGCAGCTAATTTATACTATGTGGTTCATAGTGGCCAACTGTAGAGAATGGCAAACCACCATTTTGACAAATGAAACCTTGAAGCTTAGTTATATTCTACTCACCCTTTTAAATTGATGCTCTACTGGCCTCACATCTGGCATTTATAAATAAATTATAATAATATCCAATAACTGTAGGTCAATTAAACCTTAAATTCCACACACAATAAAATATAAACATGTCTGTAAAGAAGTTTAGATATGTGAAGGAGGAAGTTATTGAAGTAATTAATTGTGTACGAGGTTTCAAGTTGAAAAATGGCAATATGCGTGGGTGGATATGTTTTTTCAAATTTTAATTGGCATGTCATACCAGTGCACAACTTAGGTCCTTTTTGCATAAGTAGGTAGATATGTCATCAGAGTATGCACCTTAGTTGTTTCTACACCGATGCATGTTGGATCTGCTATCATCACTAGCATGCCTTAGGTTTTTTGGTCTCAGCGCATGGTGCATATGCAGGAGCACTGGTTATCGGTTAAAATAAAAATGTTATAATTTAATGTCTTATTCTTGTAAATGCTGATGTGATTCAATGTTGATTTATAACTTATACTTTTCAATCTAATGTAGATTGAACTGTGTTTTGTTTCACTTTTTCAGAGAGGAAACACGCTTGCGTATAATCTGGTGAATTGTTCTCATGTTCACACCATTAGTTTTGTCTAATTCAAAAATTCAAGTACACAAAAAGACTTTGATGTTTTGAGAAATTAAGAAGTTCTTTGTAATGAGCATTCTATACAAACATTGTGTCAAATTTAATTTGGTGTTTGGCACAAGATTCTACATTAGTGAATGGAGCTACTTGCTTTAAGTAATGGTGATTTGCTTGTTCATTTATAGCATTGCTTTTATTAAGTATTGGTGATTTTCTTGTTTATTTGTAGGAGTATTTTTTTAATCTGAGAATACATGGTTCTTTTCTACATCTCTTAAAGAGTGGGGATTGCCATCTATCTTTGTATGGGATTTTTAGAGATATATGCCAATCAATCCCTTAAGAGAAGCCATCTAGAAGGACAAAGAAGGAATCACCTTTCCATAGCTAAACTATAGCTATAATTCTTAATTAATTAGTCAATTAATCAGTCTCGCCCCCTCTTCAAGTTGCTAGCATAAGGTGGGAGGCCCTAAGGAGGGCCCCCACTATAGATAGGCAGAGGTAGGGGCGGGGTGGATAGGGGCCCCAGCCGATAGGAAGGATAGGGCCCTATCCAAACTGCCCGCTTCTATAGTAGGGGGCCCCTACTATAGATCGGGGGGGGGGGTCGGCCGAGCGCCTAAAGGCCGGGGCTAAGGCGCCTCGCATATGGGTAGCAAGGGGGCTCTTATGCCGGGCCTAGCCCTGCGATGAGGCCAAGAGTAGCACACCACTTCGCACCTCTGTATCGGCGCCCAGGGGGCTGGAAGAGTCGGTGGAACCGGTGAACCACGCATGAGTCGCTGGTTGCGTGGGGCAGAGGGCTCGTAGTACCCCAACTATTGATCGATCTACGATCTAGTCCCTTAGCGCTCTATTGATTGGGAGAGGGGCCTATCGCTCTCCCTCGGCCTCCTCTCCCGTTGGTCGAGGGCGGCTATATATATAGTTGGCCGGTTCCACCCAAGGCAAATAGGTCGGTACCAAGGGCGAATAGGTCGGTCCCAACCCCACCGGGGGGGGGGGGGTGGGAGGCCAACCCTATTGCCACCCACCCCTGGGCCCTTATAATATAGGGGGGTCGGTCCTGCACGAAGGGCTGGTACCGATGAACCCGAGAATATAGGGGCCCTTGGTGGTAGCGAAGATCAGCGGCGTAGGGGGAGAAGGGGCCCGAGTCGGCAGATGCCGTACACTTGATTGGCCCGGCCCCCACCCACCCCACTATAGCCCCCCCCACCCCCCTATAATAGTTTAGTTATAGTAGGGCCCCGCCCTACCTCTATCCTGGCGGGCCCCTATCCTCTATAGTGGGGGTTCAATAGGGCCCTGGGGCCCCTACCCCTACTATTATAAAGGGTAAAGGCCCTATCCTCGGCCCCTACCATTCTAAAGGGCTAGCAGGCTGTGCCTTCGGCACCGACCATATGGAACAACTATATGGGGGGGGGTGGGGGGGGGAATAGTGGGGGTTCAATAGGGCTAAACTATAACTAAACGCCAACTATAGTAGGGGGGTGGGGGGGGAGAGTAGGGCGCCGCCAGCCATAATATCAATCAAGTTGGTGAGCCGTGTGATGGGAGACCTCCCCGCACGGTTCGGAGAGCACTTACGGTGAGTGAGATGGGAATCCAACTCTGAAGGCCTCTCCTTAACATAACAAGCAGTCGAGTAGACATTTGTTCGTTCCAGCATTGGGGCTTTCATCAATCAATCAATCTGCTGGTCCATGGGCGGATCGAGGCCTCTAAGTCCCGCTTGCTTGCTTGCTTTCTTTAAGTCGAGTGGATCTGGGAGATAGGGAGATGTTTGAATCTTGTCATATGCCTGTATGTATGCCCCGATGAACCCGAGGGGATGCCCACCAATGTCTTATAGTAGGATTAGCCGTCGATCGAGTTTTCTCGCAAGTCGGGGAGACAGAGTGACATCATATTCCGTAGACAAGAGAGTGTGGAGAATCACTTCCAGTTGGAGGGATTCGTTGGCGGCAACATCATCTTATAGTAGTATTAATTAGGGTGGGCGTACCTCGGTGGGAGGAGGTCGAGTGACCCGAAAGAGGAAGGAAATGAGTTAAGGTCTCAAAGGAAGGTGCGGCCCCTATCTATATATGGATATGGCTCCCATTATTCAACAAACAAACAACTGACCCGGTTCCTTCACATACCTTTCCTTATGGAGTGTTTCGCTCCATAAGGAAAGGTATGTCATTTTTGAGGTTGATCCTAAATAAACTTGCATGTAGTAGACCTAATGACAAGAAAGGAAGGGACTAGAATGATAGTGTCCAATCATTGATTTAGACTTTTAGATTGATGGTATAAACATAGATGTACATATGAGGGAGTCTATACTGAGTTCCTCAAATGATGAACAATTTTCATGAGGATCATACTATGACTAGGGCTTTGAGGATTATGACGACAATTGTAGTGATGACCTTGAGGAGCATGAAGGTGATGAGTTAGAATTAAATGAATCTAAAGAGGCATGGTGTATTGCTTCAACTTTGGTAGGAATTCTCTTTAGGTCTCATTACTATCTAGTTTCATCTTTATGCTGGGATCCCAAATGTACCATTTTTCACAACTCAATTATTTTCTCAAATTGAACAAGAATAACTACAAGTAAGAGTTTTTCTGAGGTTGTTGCTTCGGATTCTCAGGGTCTTGGGACATCCCCTCCGGATGTCTCAAATGGTGGGGCTATTGTGGCTTCCCCTCTTGTGCAAGAGATTTGGATCTCTGGCTGCCATTTCTGGTGATAGTGCTACGGCGACCAATTTTGGTGGCTCTTTTGATATGTCTATGTCTGCACGAAGGAATAGTGATGAAATCTCTGAGTCAAAGGCTGCAGGCATTCATCTTCAAGAATCTTGTGGGTTGGCCTGGCATGATAAGGCAACACATGTGGAAGAAGGTTGGACTATTGTTATGGGCAAGAAAAAATCCTCTAGGCCTTCTTTTGACACGACTCTATGTTCCCACAAGAGTAGTTCTAAATGTAAAACTTGACGGGTTTGTTTGGGGGCTGGTTTTTGGCTGGTTGCAAGCTGTTCTTTTTGCAGCCTTGTTTTTTATTGTAAAGGGTTTCGGGTCCCTTCAAAACCTGTTTATACCTAAATCAAAAACTAGAAGTAGGTAATTTATTTGGACCTCAATTGAGTGCATTGACATGGGACATTGGCAACATTGCATAAGTACTAAGATGAGGTGGTTCTTCACTCCAATGAAGACTTGTAGGAGATGGATGTAGGGATATGAATCTAGATGAGACTATAGGGCCATGTCTTGATAATGCAAAGTTTGAAGTTGACCCTAGGAGGAGATTAGATCTAGAACCACTCCTTGAGGGTAGTATAGAGGGGCATGTTGAAACATAAGGAAATTTAGTGCATGTGTATTCATTACATATTGTAGCAATAGGTCAACACGAAAACATAGGGTAGAGTCTAGTAGTTTGAGTTCCACATTGAATAGGTTGTGGTTGAGTATGATTGGCAAGAAGTGGTAGATGGTACTTGTTGCGACTTATTTTGGTAGGAAAGATTAGAGTGAGCTTGGAGGACATTGATTACAATCAAGAAATTTTATTAAATTTCACAATGTTAGATGAATTGAAGGCCTTTGTATTCAAACATGGCTAATGAGAGACAAGAATGGGCAATAAAGTGTTCAAAATTTTAGAGGCATATGATAGGAAAAACAAAGTAATATGTCATTATGAGCATAAGTTTTTTCTCCACAAGGTCCATTTCGCCAAGTTGGCACAAGGCAAGGTGTTCATAGCATTGGGTGAGGATGCATGCTTTCAACCAATCTCAAAACAAATAACTTATGTGAACAAGTATTCTAAGTGGCACATGATTATAACATATAAAGTCAAGTAGCAAAGAAGAGAGTTGAACTCCAAGCTAAGATAGGCAACAACATGGTTTGGTTTCAAAGGTTAAAAACAAGTAAAGGGGACATGGCTAAGCCAAAAATTGGAAATTCATAGAGGTTTTAGAAGGAAATTTCAAAGTTGACAAAGGCTAAGGTTGCACAATGTAACCAACTTTAGGCTTAAGAAATAGAGTTGTGTAGTTTTAGGGAAGAATTGGAATAGATGACCAATAAATTTAGGGAGGTCTCTTGCAAACCCTCCTTATTTGAAGTTGAGTTGACAAAATATAAAATTCAAGAAGCCAAGTGGGAGAGAGAAATGATGGAAAAAGATGAGAAGCAAGCCAAGCATGTTAGACAAAAGAGAAATATAAATATTGTAGTGGCTCAAGCTCTTGAATTGCAAAAGGAGCTAAAGAGGCTTAGAGGGAGGAGTGCCTCATTCTTCTCCTCGTATGCCATATTAGGACCAAGAGTTGCTACTCTAATAACCCATCATCCACCATGACTCCAACCTTGAAAACACCCCAAATACAATAGGTGCTAGATAATTGTTACCTCTTTTAACTATCATGGTTGTCAACCTCTTTTACTTGGGGAGATTACTCAATGAGACCAATGTAGATACCCATTTTGTAGTCTAATGAATATAAATAAATAAAAGTACTTTGGAGTCAAATGACAATGTTTTATTATGAAGTAATGAATTTTGTGCTTATGAGTTGTATGAGGAGGGCTAATTTTATATTTTTTGTGTGCTCGTGGTTCTAACTTTCACTCCCATTGAAGTTCATTTTTTTCAAAATCCTATATTGTGAGCATTGCTCCAAGTCATAACATTATAGAGAATGTGTGGTATTAGTAGAAGTTATCATGGCATCATGTTGTGAGGTTAATGTGAATTCATTCTACTTAATATTTTTTCCAAATGTAATAGTGAAAATTGCATACCTATGCCCTTTTGCCCTTATGTTTTGGGCCCACTTATATTAGAGTAACCATAGGTAATAACAAGCATACAAATGACATGTTTCCAATTGAGTGAGCATATGACCCATGCCTTATCCCTTTCCATCTGTACTCATTCCCAAGTATTGGTTTTTATCCTTAGTTTTACCCCTTTCTTGGCCTAGATTAGATTTTTTGCCACAAAAGAGATCTCAATTAGTTTTGCACTCACAAAAATAAACCCTTTGTTTTTAAATTCAAATCACAATGTGGGGCCAACTTGACCTATCCTTATAATTGTTATGTTCCAACTCAAGATGGAAAAGTGTAGTTTATGACTCATGGTATTGTATTTAAAGGAGTGGCCCTTTTCATTTTAGATAATCAAGTGAGCATATCAAGACATCTAGATCTCTTGCATCCTAGAGCTATCATTTACCACATGCACATTACTGAGGGTATCATATTAAAGCATACACATTGCACAATCATAAAGGGCATTTGTATGTTTGGGAGTTTTGTCCTTTTGTCTAATTGTCGAATAAGTGCTCTTTCATGGTTTTATACAAGGGAGTAATTATTCCTAACTCATGCAAACTAGCAAGCACCAAAACCTATTTTTGTGTAGGAACAAATTGAGAACATTAACACAAATTGAAAGCAATTTTTTTTAAAAATTAACAAAGAATAGATTTGCAAACATAGATCATATCTACATGTGAGATCAAATCTATAGTCATGGAAATGATCTAAGATGGAAAACAAGGCATTTATTGATTTCAAAGTATTCATATGATCATCATTGATATTCTCACATCATTGATGAATCAATAACTAATATCTAGCACAACTTTTCAATTAAATACTTTCATTTTTTTGTCCGTTTTCAAAATATTTACTTTATTCATTTATATTTGTTACATCATTTTTACATTTACATCACTAAAACTAAAGTAAACTATAAATATCAATGCTCTTTATTAATTTACCTTGGATTTTATTCACCCCTTCATAAATTACGAGGGATGTTTATTTCCCTTTACACCAATATATTTGTATTCCATGTGATCTAGCTTTCCTTTATTAGTCCTTGCTTTCAACAAGTTACTTATAGTTTTAGCTAGGGTTTGCCTCAATTATAATGTTAGGGCAAAAAAAAACCATTTGTCTATAGTTTACAATATCATTTTATTTTATTTTCTTGAAAAATGTATGAATCTCATTTTTTATTGGAGTGTAGGAAGTTAGGTGGGAGAAAAATAATTTGTGATTAGTTTAAAATAAGAAAAAACAAATGGCTAATGGTAACATGGTGGAGTAAATTTTTTAGTTTCCTTAAAAAGTTTGCAAGTTATGGTGTCTATAAATGCTTAATAAAAAATATTACAACCATGCTTCAACACAATGCAATTGTAATTGTTTGTCACTCAAGGACTCAAGCCTCCAGGATCACTTGCAAAACCAAAAATAACCTTCTACAAGAGAGAAAAGCAAGAGCATAAATTTGCAAAAATGGATGCAAGAAAATATTAGATCAAGTGTGATCAATATGCAATACTCAAGAATGCTATGGAATTGAATCCAAGGGAATACAAATGAGAACCCCTTGGTTATATAGCCAAGTTGAGACATAGGATTAGACAAGATCGTGACAAGTGTCTCAATCCTATGTCAATAGACAACTAACTCACCAAATATTAAATGACCTAGGAAACAAGTATTAAATGACATGATAATATAAGATAAGATTGCATGACACCTAAGACTTCTAGAAAGATATCTATGACCTAAGTAAACTTAAAATGTTAATAGGACCTACTAGTAAACTAGATAGGTAAAATACCTACTTACTCCAACACCCCCCTTAAGTGCAACTTAGGGAGTAGACTATTATGCAAATGATGCAAAGATGGGTCCTAGTTACTAAGCCATGTTAGGAACCTATGTACAAATGCAATATTTCACAAATGAAGAAAAGGAGAAAATCCAATGGGACAAAACTCCTCCCCAAAAGAGAGATGAAAACAAAATTCTCTCACTAAAAAATGAGAAGGAAAAAGCCCTATACAAGGAAAAAATCCCCCCATAAGATAGAAGAAGAGAGACCATGCAACCCCCATCAATGTAGAGTCTCTTGCAATAATGGTAGAAGATTGACATTGAATATTGAATCCAATCTTGTCAAAACAACATTCCTCCCCTTAGGAAGAAACAAAACCAATATGGTATGCAGGATGTCTTCCCATTCTTGAAATAAAGATGAGGGAAGAAGGATGATGTGTGATGTCTCTAAACTATGCTCAAGTGTCTCCATGGCGATGCTAAAAGATAACACACTCCAAACATGCATTCTAGGCCACATTGATTGAGAGGACAATCCAAAATCTAGTAGAGATGAATGTACAACACAATCCAAAAACAAAGATACCTCTTTTGAAGAAGCCTCCTCCAAATGTTGTCCAAAAGTATCCACACTCATGTTAAACTATGAAGGATGATTATGTAGAGAATGAACAAGAGGGTCAGTGTGGTCCCTCACAACAACTAAATAATGATCAACTCCATTAAAGAGAAGATATATACAATCAATGGTGTCTCCCAAATCTGAAATGTGGGACTCAACAAACAAACCAACAATGTTTTTCAAGTACTCATCCCATGTAACCATGTATAGAAGACAATCTATATCTTGTTGCACTCAATCACAAGAGGCCAAAATTGTGACAACATATGCATCATCAAATGCAATAGAAGATAGAGGAGATAGAATGCAAGGCTCAAGAATGGGATCAAATGTGAGAAAACCCAAGTTCAAGTAGCCAAAAGTCTCCTCAAAATCATGGTCCACACTAAAAGTGTGATCAACAACCGAAGGATCAAAGCCATCATCAAAAGAAAAAATTGCAAAGGTGTACAATTGAGATGCATGATTAACCATCCTAGTAGTAATAATCTCTCTACTCTCTAAGTCTCTAATGATAACTAAATCAAGAGTGGATTCCACAATCCTCCGATCTCCACCATGGGTAATCTGATAGATGAAAAGAAAATTGTTTAACAAATGAGGTACACAAAAAATCATTGAAAGTGCCCTCCCCATTATCAATAGATCTCATCTCAATTGTGTTCATGGAAGTGTTAGTTTCCCATCAAAATAGGTGACATAGCACAAGGCTCAAAAGAAGAGAAAATAGACTGTGAAGATGGCATATAGTGAGATGCTCTTGAATCTAGAAGCCATCTCCTTAATTCAAGACCTATAGTAGCACAAAGAGCTTGCCCTTTTCTACCTTGTAGTAACTATACTAGCTTGGCATTTTTCCTTATTAGATTGTTTTGAAGGAGTTGACTCGGACATTCTAGAAGGTAGATCAATGTGATTATTTTTAAGATGTTTCAATTCATCAATATCATTCTTATAACAAGAATGTTCATCATATCCAAGCTTCTTGCAATATGAACAAGTAGGCTTCTCCTTAGATTATTTTTCTTTGGAAGATGATTTGTTTTGTGATTGATCTTAATGTGGATTGTTCTTTGATTTATTTTGTTTATTTTTAGAATGTTTTGAGTCTTTCACCTGACTAACCAACAATGTCTAAGATTTAGGTGATTTTATAAGACCCATAAAAGAATCTTTTGTTGTGCATGCATTAACATCTTAGAAAAAGTTGCAAATGAAAGTGTAGCATATGCAGACAACATAGTTAACCTATGAGTATGAAAGCTAGAAACAAATTTTGCATAATTAAGACCAAGTTTTTTCAATGCATTATAGACCAACTGAATGCCCTTTTTATCAATTCCACATGCTTTACATTGCTCTCTTAGATTATTGATTTTAGTGATATAATCCTGGATATTTCCAAAGTTCTTAGGATCAAGGCTCATCAGTACATTATCAATTTGATAGCCTTTTACTTCATCTATAGTTCCACACAATTCTTTCAATTTGTTCCAAGCCTCATGAGAATCCTTACACGATTCGATTTGAAACAAAAATTTTGGAGAAATTAAGCTACAAAGACATCCCAGAATTTTAGTATGTACAATCATACATTTTATCTTCTTATCATCATTTATAGGTTCAAGTACTTTATTCTCAACATATAGAGAGTGACCTTGATTCATTAGAGCACTACATGCATGTTGATGTCAAGTTGAATAGTTGTATGATGCTACCAATGGAACCTTAGAATGATCCATGGAAAAGAGGAGCACTGGCATATAGATCAAAAGGATGCACCAAGAGAACCCTTCCAAATCACTCAATCAATAATCTCTCAAAAATTATGGTTCGACACTTTATAGGTAGTGTGATTACAATGCCAAAATTGCTTTCCAAAGTTTACAATGTCAAGATGGACTAAATATGAAAAAATACAATACCTCAAAATGAGATCCTCAAACTGAAAGTACACTTTCCCAATATGATCTAGAGTCAAAATGAAGCCTTTCCAAAAGGAAAAACTTCTCCAAGTGCTAGTATGTCTAAATTATCAACCAAAATGGAAATATGCACAAATCTGAATAAAAGATACCTGGGGCTTAATCTTGAAAAGTGCTTGGATATAATTGTAGAGATCCTCAATACTTTTCCAATGTTGCAAGAATCACAAAAAATGGATAAGCGAGAAAAAAGTTATGAGCTCAAAATTCCAAATGGGAGATTTGACTTCAAACAACAATAACTTTCACCTGCACAGCTAGATCTAATAATGAAACTTGCACCTCTAGAAAGTACACAGAACCAAAATTCCAATGATATTTTATTTGTAAAAATCTAACTTTATATGAAAATAGGGGTTTTTGAGCCACCTAAATACAATGGGAGCATCCATTTGCGCTATAGGTGCTCCAATAAAAAAGTTGTTCACCAGATCTAAGCTTCAAACCCTCGTTTGCAATTATATCATATAGTGACCAAATTGAGTGAAACGAAAGCTAGATCTGAATTTCTTGGACATTTTAAACTCAATAGTGAACTTAGATTTGCACCAACATGCTTCAAAGTGAACCTTCAATACAAATCCACAAAAATAAAATCTCAAATCTATATTTCTAACAAGTTTTTATGATTCTCTAAGTCATCATATGATGCAAGAGAAGAGCATACTCAACTTTTCAATATCCACCAAGATTTGCAACCTTGCAATAACTCAAACGCAAATCACCCTCATGAGAAGGGGATTTGTAGATCTAAAGCTTTGATACCATGTTAGAGTTACTTAAGGACTCAAGCCTCCAAGATCACCTGCAAAACCAAAAATAACCTTCTATAAAAGAGAAAAGCAAGAGCATAAATTTTTAATAATGGATGCAAAAAAAGATTAGATCAAATGTGATCAACAAGCAATACTTAAGATTTTTATAGAATCGAATCCAACAAAATACAAATGAGAACCCCTTGGTTAAATAGCCAAGATGAGACATAGGATTAAACAAGATCATGACAAGTGTTTTAATCTTATGTCATGAGACAACTAACTTTCCAAATATTAAATGACCTAGGAAACAAATGTTAAATGACATGATAAGATAAGATAAGATAAGATCACATGATACCTAAGATTTCTAGAAAGATTCCTTGGACCTAAGTAAAATTAACATGTGAATATGACCTACTAGTGAACTAGATAGATAAAATACCTATTTACATCAACAGTAATCAACAAAATACTTCAATAACACGTGGAGGTTGATTGGCATTATGTGCAACTCCATTTGGTTTGTGCATTGTCATTTGCAGTCTAGGTGACTTGGTGGTGAACCAAAAGACCTAAGTGACCAAAACTAAATGCATATGCTTTTATACATAGTGGAGGGCCAAAAAACCTCAATAGCCAAAGCTAAACACAAATGCTTTTGTTTTAGGTGTTATGTTTTACATTTTGTCAAATAGTTCATGTGCCTTGTCTATGCTTCCACATTTTGCATACATGTCTAGTAAAGCATTTTCAAGTATAAGATTTGAGAAAAATCCCCCTTCCATTATGCTTTGATAAATGTCAATACCTTGTTCCAAAGCTCCCACTTTGGCATAGGTAGAGAAGATGACAACAAAGCTTGTGGACTTTGGCTTTATACCTATAGTATTGCATGTAGCTATATGCGAGACAAGTGCAAGATTGCTAAATGTGAAGAAACCCAATAGCCAATTTTTTGCCAAAAGGTAAAAATTAAATTAAATTTAAATACTATGTGACTAATGGTATGAACATATGGTTTGCAATGCAATGGGGATGATTTGATGGTTAGCATATAATTCTCAACCAAGTAACACTCACATAATGTTTGACCACTAGCCATGGTCCATGGACTACCAATGGATAGTGGGCATGTCTAAGGCACTAGGGACCACCAACCACGTGTGGATGTCTTTGCATTGACGAGGCGCATGCTTAGTTGTCATCTCATTTAAGCTTGGGTGGCACTCCATAATTAGTTGAATAGGTCCACAATATCTCAAGAAATCCATTTTGTGTGTTTTGCAATCATTGCAAACCATAAGGACACATTCTTTGAGGCATTCTTTCAAACTATTGAGAAAGAAACATTTGATCTTTTCTACCCTTACAACCCTTGACGAGGAATCTAACTACTTCGTAATAATAACCCAAACTACACATTAAATATATAATTATCTAATTATATTATACATTTAAGGATTTGCTTGAGATGACCAACCATTTAGAAAAAAACTACTTTTGAGATGTCCATAGCACATTTAAAAAATACTCATATCATTTGATTTTTGAGTAAGCTGTAGAAATTTTAATGAGTTTAGTTTTAGAGCAAGTTAAACAAGTATAGATATTTTAAATACATCCATCTAAAAAATGACTTGGAACTATCTTATTTACTTTGGAATTGTTTTATTCACTTATAATTTTAATTAATGATTTATTATTTTAATATTGATTTCAGATATATTTACCAAATATATTTGTGAGTTATAAAATGTGGTGGTGGCATAACCTTCTAATAATTAAATAAAATTAATAAATACAACGATTATTATACTTTTGGATTGTCTATTATTAATAAAATTACTAATTCTCTTATGAAAATTTAAAATTTTAAGG
>VDFB02022117.1:0-25170 GCA_007258455.2 Sequoia sempervirens | reverse complement strand
TATGGCAACTCATTCATGTTATGTCAATAAAGAAAAATAAAATTCTATTGTAATGACATGATTTACACGTTTACTTACTTTTAGTATGTAATTTATGAAAATTTTAATCTTACCAAAGAGTCGGGTTGTTACATGCGGCCCTCCCGCAATAGGGGCCAAGGAAGAGCGCCCTATAAGGTCCTCTCCATTGACCTCTTATGGAGCTAAGGTCAGCGATTTCACGAAGATCACTGACAAGGATAGAACCTCATCCAGAGAGTTGAACATGCACTTCATAGTAGTGTCATGTTTTACCTCAACGGATGGGAAAGGTTGCGCTCGAGGTTCACCGCTAGGCTCACCGAATGACTCGAGAGTGGTGAAAAACTCAGGGGAAGTCAGGAATGGTTCCATCAATAGGACAAAACCAATCAGCGTGGGGCCACCTTTAGGGGAAGGTGGGCTCTTCTTATGTCCTCTATTGCTAGAAGGACCACCCTCCACCTTCTGCTTCTTCAGAGGAGGCAAACTCCCCATAGGTGAGGCAAGAGGTGCAGAGGAAGAGGAGGAAAGAATCAAAGTAGATATGACTGAGGTGTTAGTCATATCTACAAGCTTCAAGAAAGGCTGGACATCCGAAACAGACATCAACAGTAGTGGCTCCACCAAAGGAGCGATGAACACCTGCACCTTTCTAGGGTCATTCCCATTCATACTCACAGCGGAAGTCGAAAGCGACATAGAGTTGGTTTGAACAGAAGCAGAGGGGAGGAGAGAGGATGCTACAAAAGGCCCTTATATAGGGGTGGTTGTCTCCTCTTCCTTCCTCTACAAGGTGGCCTACTCAGCCATGAGAGCCTTTCGCTGGCACTTACGCTCATGCACAAGGCAATTTCTATAGCTCTTTGAACCAAAGGCCGTAGGCTACGAAGGAACATAAGGCTCCTACTTAACCATGGGAGTGTCCACTACAATCATTTCTAGTATAGGAACAGACTCTTGAATGGGAGCAAGAGGGGCAGGTTGAGGAGCAGCGGGGGGAGTCAGCTCAAGTGCCTCAACAACGGACCTCTTAGAATTCACTGCTTTTGGAGTAGGAGCGGTAGGAGGCTATGGAGGTCGATACAAAGAGGACTCTCCATGGGGGCCTTTTCCCCTACCATATAGGTAGTACCAAGGCCCAGGCGGTTTGGTAGGAAGGTCCGATATCCTGATCTTGGGTCTATGCCAAGGAGGGATCATCAGACTCAACGGGTAGAAGTTGAGCTTACTCATCCAATACTCCTCCCAAGAGAGGGGAGTAGATGGGTCATCCTGAGGGGAGGTTACCTTCTCCTTCCCTTTTCAAGAAGGGGAGGCAGCTGGTTATTGTGCTATAGGAAGAGCTAATTTCGGTTGTCCCTTGCCTCCATTCTTGTACTTTACATAGTTCTTATAAAGTAGGTTCATTCTTGGAGGAAGTGGACCAACTGAGGTGGGCCAAAAGTGGTCTAGCGAGTATCCCTCACAAGACACCAGAGGCTAGTATCTAGTGTCATGCACTACATGCACAACACCCTCATGAGAGAACTTTAAGCATTTATGAATAATGGAGGCAATCCCATTCATGGAAGTTAGCCAAGGTATGCCTAGCTTCATCCTGAACAAATCTAAATCTGGAATCACATCAAAAACTGTGTCAACGGCCCTAGGTCCAACTAGGATGGACAAAGTTATTGATCCATAGGACTTCAAGGAGAGACAATCTTGTGTACGGATGGTAGATTTCATTTCTTTGTATTCCTTTCTATGTAGCGAGTTAAGCCACAACATCTCTTCTGTGATAACGTTCACTCGACTCGCGGGGTCTACTAGGACTCCTGTCACAATTTTACCATTGAGGCAAGCGGGAATATAGAGGGGAGAGGGCTTGTTGTTTAAGGGAAAGTCTTACGTCATGAACGTTATATCCAGTGAACCAGTTGTAGACTGTGTAGTAGAAGTAACCGTGACCATATTAACATAGGCCTCAGGCTGAGTGATAGAATTAGTGGGATCGACAATCATGTTAGCAGAATATGACAGAAATGGGTCTCTGTATATCTATAGCTCACTGTTTTCTTTCTCCACCGATTTTTTCACATTTTGATTACTACCATTGAGACGAATAGTACCATCCTTGATGCGGTCTTGTATCTCATGACGTAGGTGCAAATAGCATTCGGTATCATGTTCATTAACTCAATGGTACTGACAGTAAGTACTTCCATCATACAAGATAGGGTTTGGTTCTTTAAGGGGTTTAGGGCTTGGCAAGGTTACAATCTTATCCTTCAACAACTTTTGCAAGGAGGAATAAGATTCTGATAACTTTGTGAGTTTTTGGTTGCGTCTAAGGCCATTGTCATTTGCAGTGTCTACTACATTCACATCAGCTTTTCCTTTTCCAAAGATCAACACAATAGATTTTCCTTTAGAACAGGAGCACGAGGAGGATCCCCTGAACTAAACCACCATCTGTTGATACTCTCGTAGGGTTGCACACAGATGCATGAAAGAAGAGTATTTCATAAGGGAAAACTTCCCTTGCCAAGGCCTTTATAAGTTCCCTATGAATACCTTCTGCACATTAGAATTAGGCAATGGATATGAGATTTGTGAGAAGAGCACCTAATACCACGCTATAAAATTAGTAATCTTTTTCATTATCTCCTTGTTTACATCAGACGAGATTCAAAAACGTCATCTTTAGCTTGATGTTAGCTTGAAATTTTCATAAAAATTGGTTCACAAGTTGGTCAAATGAGAAAATATAATTATCAGGTAAGGAATAGTACCACTCGAGTGTTGTATCCTTGAGAGATCGGGGAAGTAGTTGGCCATCAACGCATTGTGATGGAAGAAATATGTGCACAAGGCGTTAAAGGCAGACACATGCATCTATGGGTCCCCTTTGCTGTCGTATTTCTCAAATTTAGGAATATCCATTCCCTGTGGGAAGGGAGTGTTTAGGATTGCAACCAACAACGGGCTATGCTAGAATAAGGGTTGGAAGATAGGCTAGGCAGAAGCCTGGGAGAGACTCACTAACTAGCTCTACATCTTACCCATATTTTGAAGAAGAGTATTAAGAATAAGGTCATTAGAAGATAAAGGGACAGAGGAACCTCCTCCATAACCACCATCGGAGCCACCACTAGTACCACCAGTGTGGCCATCGCCAAAACCACCACCAAAGCCACTGCCACTAGTAGGGCTTCCACCGGAGCCGCCTCCACTTTCAAAGCCACCACCATGACCTCTGCCAGAACCACTTCTGCTAGCACTGCCCCCACTACCAAAGCCACCACCACTACCAAAGCTTCCACTGCTAGAGGTGACAAGAGGGGTGAAGCTAAAACCTAAGGGGATCTTGTTCACTCTGATAGTTTTGGATCCCTCAGGGGCAGAGGGGATACTAATCGAGGGTATGACATCGGCCATTTATACCGATGTAGGAGGCATCAATAGTCCTATTTGTCTCTCATGGTCTTTAAAGGTGTCTCTTTGTATAATGTTAGGATTGTTCGGAGGAGCATACGCATCGGTCAGACTATTGAGACTAGCCAGCAGCTCTATGGATGTTCAATCTTTTCCAACCATATACTTCAACTCACTAATGACCCAAGTAGCCCTGGTCATCTTCAGGTTCCTTTCAAGTGATTTTCTAAGGTGCCCAACCCTTTGCTAAGGGGGGAGACATATTCTGAAGGGATTTGAACAACCTCATACTTGTCCACCGACAATGGCATAAGAGACGTAGGAGGAGTGGGGACATGATCAGTCTCATTAGAGAATCCTATCTCACCTGTTGACAACTACTCCTACATGGCCAGACTAATGACGGGACCAGAGAAAAGGCTTGTAGAGAAATTAGTGGTGACCTTCATCCTTTCCATCAGGAGGTGTCATATACTTCTCCTAAAAATATACCTAGAAGTTTTGGACTGGGTTGTGATGCTCATAAACCTTCACCACTCAAGAGCACAATGATCGCAGGGTACAAGAGGAAAGCCTCAACACCGACAGATGAACATATGTTGGTTCATGTCAAGTTCACCAAAAAATGTAAGAGAGGGGGAGCAACCATGTTCAAGGCCCCAGATCACAAAGAGCTAAGAGTGGAAGGCTGCCCTAACTTACCTTAGCTTAAAGGGGTGTTAGGAAATGCAGGACGAGAATGATGAGGACTATAAAGCCCCTAAATCACTATGCAGACTCGAAACACAAGATGGGGCTAGGCAAGCCAATTTTTGGGTTTAACTTTGTGCCTCAAGAAGCTCTCTTCCCAAGGATGAAAGTGCGGTTCTAGGATGACAACATGACGCGCTAGCATCTCTCAAGTGCGCTGGTGTCTGTACGACTAGAGGACTAAAGAAGCAAGGTCAAATGCTAGAAAATAGACTAACAGCCTAGCGAACTACTTTCAAAGGGCCAAAAAAAAGCTATGAAGTAGGCAAGATACGTATGAATACGATAAAGCAAATAAACAAGAGTTAGGATGACAAGAATAACCTCACAAAGGTACTTGTTCACTAGCTAACTCCAAGCCACACGTCCACCTACACACAATGAAGAGGAAAATTGTTGGGTGGCTGTATAGGGGCCTGCCTCAATCAGACCCTCGTTTAGGTGTTTCCACCTCCACGAACATCCAAGAAAGTGATAATGGAGAAATCGTATGATAAAGAAAGCAATAAAGTAAAGAACACTAAAACACTACAAACAGTAATGTGCCACTCAACCAAATAATAGAGAAGAGGAGTAGAAAGCTTACCACCTCCACCAAGAGCACTCAAGGCTAATATGGGAGAGAATGAGAGGACTCAAGCCTTTGTTGCAATGTTGTTGTTCCACACTTGCTTTACTGAGTTGATGGAGTGATGCTATTGCTGCTATGGAGTGCAAGAGTGTTGTTGGAATGCTAGAATGCTTAAGCTTGTGAGAAAGATTGCTTGGAGAGTGAAAAATAAGTTGTGAAGAAGTTGAAATGCATGTAGAAGGAGGGAATTTGAAGGAAAGATGAAGATAATGGCCATAGTCAGGTCAGTCAGTCGAAGGGGCATTACAAGTCGACTCCCAATGAGAAGTGTAACACCTCTGTAGGCTCCAGATGTGGGAATCTACCAGGGATGTAAGCATGTTGTGCAAACGTCCCCTACAGTTATTCCTCTACCGACACACAAAACAACTGCCAATTGGAATGAAGGTAGTAGGCTTATGTGGAATTTAGCCTTCGAGTTTGGTTTTCTAAAGTGAAGAAGGGAAAAAGGGGAATTTGCATAAGGGGTGCAAATTTGCTCCTATACAATTTCTATGATGCAAGTTTGGATGAAATCTTTGTTGGATCTCAAGTGGTTCATGGATTGTTCTAGATTGTGTAAAAGATATTTGTGTGGTCCACATATCATCTTGATAAAATGGGAAGCGTGTACTTAATATTTTATGGTGTTTAGCATGGGTAATGGTCAACCTAGTGTTAACACTACATGCAAAGCCTTTCAAAGTTTGTGAAAGCATGTTGAGGCGTGTTAGGATATATTTGGGTCCTAACTAAGGATTTATTTGGGTCGCCTTCATTACTATCCACCACGGGAATGTTTGGGTGTCGACCTAATTTGAAATTTCAAATGTAAAGGATGTGTTGCCAACCTTGGAGAAGGTTTTCAAGGTTGAGGATGGTATAAATAAGTGTGGTGTTGTTGGAAGATCTTAGGATAGATGTGAGTGATGAATGTGATGTGAATTGTAGAAGTATATATGTGAATTTGAGTAGAGCAATGTGAACTTCAAAGTGTTGGACTTCTGAATGCAATGAGCAGAAGGTGTTCACAATCATTCAAGCAAGGCTACAAAAGTGTTGGAGTAATTGTGGTGGATTCCTTGTTGCATTGAGATAGTGTTCTTTGTGTAACATTTCTCTTCTATATTCATGAACTGTGGTAGTGAGCCCTGGTTGTGAGCACTATTAGACAGTGTGTCCTATTATGGTAGTGAGCCCTTGTACCAGTTTTGCAAGTGCATGAGAGATATGGTGGCATGTACAATAGTGTGTGTTTCAAGGTGCTTCTAATGGCATATTTGTAAGTTTGATGTGGTTATGGAATCATAAGAGGTGTGTGTTGAGTGTTGTATATGTGCTCCTTCACTAATGCCTTAGTTCTTCGTTATTCTTATTTAGTTCTACTCTTTCAAAACTATCTACTCATTATTAGAAATTGGGCATCAAATTCTAGGGTTTTACGTTGTGACATGGAAGGAGTGTTTAGGAAGGAATATAAGATTTTAAATGTGTGGGACACTATTGCATGTGGTTCAATCTCAGAGGATAGAAGTGTGTGCTAGCATTTAGGACATGGAAACAACTAAGAGTAAGGTACAAGGTGTTAACAAAATGAGGTGAAAAAAGTACAAAGTGAGCAATTGTTTATGAAACTTTTTACCCAAAAAGTAAATGAATTAATATTCATTTATATATTGTAATAGAAAAATTAAAATCATTAAATAAAAAATATTTATAATAAAAATATGTTAATAAAGATTTAAATAGAGTGTATATTAGATAATCAATTCCCTTGAAAAACTACATTTTATTTGATAAACCTAAATATTTGACATGGAAAAATCGCTTAATTGATCATGAGACAATTAATAAACATTGAAGAAAGAACATGTAATTTATATCTAAAAATAAAAAATATACCTTAAAATATCCTGACCAAAACTATTATAAATAAATATTCAATAATATTTTCCTCTCAAATATCACCATAAGCTAAAGAACAAAATAACCAATTGAATTGACAAATATGTGCTTGAAACTATTTAATAAATTGCATATATGTGTATGGAAACATGAAATTAGTAAGTTTTGTCTCTATCCACTTTTTTTTCCATATTTGATATTAACACATTTCTTACTCCTAATTTTAAAACATTATAAAAAAAATTGTTTGACCAGTTGAGAATTTTGACTGTCTCTAGCACTTGTTTTATTAATGTAAAATTATTTTGATTATAGAATATAAATAAAAAGTAAAAAGATCTCATGATGAGAGCGGACTACCTACATTAGATTTGGTAGCCCATTACGTTTGGAAAGCTATACGCAATTCAATAAAGGAGGCACTTTTCAAACCATATATGCCAAAACAAGGGAATATCTTCACTCATTCAAAACTTTCATGTAATCATAATTGAATTTTAAGGAGATGCATTTTTAAAATATTTCTCAGTGTCACTTGAAAATATATACTAAATAAAACAAATTTGGTACATGTCTATACATTATAGACATATGGGAAATAAATAAATGTTTTTTTATCATATCAGTTGGAAGTAGAATAGTGAAATTGGACTCGAGTCATTTTTCAAATTTGGTGGATCACTCTCACATATTATAGTATCAATTTCAGCTATTGTGGATTCAAAAAATTTTTGTCCAAATTTGAATTGTAATATGTGAAATTGAATTAGTTAACTATGGACTATTGAAAATTATGGCACCCCAAATTCAAATGTTTGCTAGTGCATATGAAAGTTAGCAATATTGAAAAATACTTTGGGGAAGTTGAATTGAGATGGTTCATGTTTTCTTCATTCAACCCCTTTGGAGGGCAATTGTTGGCAAATAAAAAGAAGTGTGTAATGGCTTCAATGTGAATTTTGATGCAAGAATTGATTATTTTAGTGCTCCAAACCTAGATGTTCCTAGGAATACTTGTCATAATTATATAGGATGTTTGATAATCTAGGGGGTGAATTGATGCTTAAATGAATGTCTTAAACTACCAACATAGCAATAAATTGTGCAACTATGTACTAATTTGGCTCATAGTTTGACTAGGGAAATAGGTGGGAGTCAACGATTTGTTTAATTTGGGTCAATTTTGTATGGTGAAAAATTGAACACACATGTTGTAGGATTGACCCAAGATTAGGACGTGTGAATATCAATGTAGGGAATAAATGTACTAGGATGGGTACAATAATAAGAATAATAAATTATTGAAAATGGTGATTGTATAAGGATACATGTAAATAGGTAAGGGATAGGATTTAATGTGTTGAGGTATGTGTAAATGGGGATAGATAAAGGATTGAGGAATGAGCCCAAATTTGCACAGGAGTATGTTGTTTATCAATATATAATTGTACTAAGATAATTTTATATAAATCGGCCTAAAACTAAATAGGAAATGGAATGGGTATGCAAATTTCACCATTAAATTTTGCACTCACTTTGAGGTGCATGAGAATATAAAATGAACATACATTTCAAAGTATACAAGCACTTGTAAACATGGATGAAAAGTAAATATTCAAACATAGAAGGATATGGGGTTCATGTAAAGTAATGGACCCAACTTTTTATCTTCATGTGTTCCTCTAATTAGCATGCACACTCTATAGGAACTTACAAAATAGAGATAATGTGTGCATTAAATAATGATGCCATTATAGACATGCAAAATTTCCTAATATGTATCACATATCATTAATATTGCATTTTCATCATATTCATTCTTGATCTTGCATAGTTCGTCATTTTCATCACTTGCATTACTAATTCCCCTTTTAACATCATTTTCTATCATTTCACCTTATTTCCTCCTTTAATTAAATAATATTGAATTATTTAATTAACTCATCATATTTCATTAATTTTCTTCTTATTTCCTCTAATTGAATAATTTTAATTATTTAAATAGCCATAAATCTAATTTTCCTCTAATGTCCTATGATTAAATAATCTATATTATTTAATTATCGAATTCCCATCCCATTCATTTGGAATATTCCTTTTTAATAAAGAATATCCTAATCCTCCATAATTAAATAATCTTGATTTTTTTAATTGTCTTATTTTCCCTCTCAAAGGAATATCCCATGGAATATTCTTTTTTAAAATATCCTAAAATATCTCATTCCTCTCACTCATTATTATCCCTCCATTTCTTGATCTAATCTTCACCCTCCATTTCAAATATCCTCAACCAATTTTCCTAAAATTGTGTAGATACTTTGAGTTCAAATTGATCTTGATCCCTCATCTTCCTTGATTCACTCAAATGCATGGGTCTTTTAGGATTAATCTCAACCATTGATCACAAACATGAAAATCTATAAAACAAACATCCCTCCTTCATTATGGGATACCTAGATCATTTGTGAAGCACTTTGAATTCTTGAGCACTTGAGCATAGCATTATCATTGAGCATTTGAGCAATTATCATCATCTAGGTCATCAATCTTCATGCCTTTGCGATCATGGAAGCTTCTTGATTGAGCACTCCAACATCCCATCACCATTAAAATGGAATACAAGGTTTGCACATGGGTTGATTCCTTGGTTTGAATTGATTTTCATTTTTTATGTTGATTTATAATCATGTATGCACTCAATTTCATTTTGTAAGTGGGATTTGATCTTCTTTGTTTTGGGTTTGTTGATTGCTAACCCTTGTTTGATCTAATTTCCATTTTCCACTTCACATTCTTGGCACACCCGATGGGACCTACATCCCTAATCTAACAAAATTGTGTGAGTTTTTGATAATTTGTAGGTTTCTAAGCACATTCATATTTTACAAAGGTCGCGTTTACTATTTTACCACCTCTGCTACATATCTTGTCACATCTGACATCTACAGATGGTTGCATTTACAATCCCTACCATGTTTGCTAGCTATTTTTTTAGGGTTTATGATTGTGATTTGTGCCTTTGTAGCATCATGTTGCGTTTGATGGAAAACAAGGTCGCTTATACTATATCTGTCATGTTTGATAGACATTCTACCATGTCTGTAGTTTCATAAGGTTGTGTCTCCTTCATTTTACCATGTCTACTAAGCACTTTTCCGCATTTGACAAAAAAATAGAGTCGTGTTTGAGGTAAATTGTGTCAAGTTTGGCTATCATCTTTGCTCTCTATTTTTCAATGGTAACTTTTGATTTTCAGATTTTCATCTAACCCTAACCTCTATTGACTACAATCTTGTGCTTTTTAAACTAACATATATGTGCAACATTCATTTGGGGGAAGGAAAATACTTCAAAACTTATAATGCATTTGTGTTGTAGGTTTCAATCGATCAAAGAAAATATTTTCAACTACTAATATATCACTTCTTGTAGGTTCCTTTATGCAATATTTTATCATTTGAACTTGTATGCTTTCTTGTTTGGTAGTTTAAATCATATTTTCAATTTGGTTCCTTAAAATCAATTTGTTTGATGTGTATAGTAGACTTGGAAGTATGTATTCTCTCCCCTTGCACTCTGTGTGATCTTGAGTGAAGAGAAATACTCCTAGTTTACACTTTATTTTCTTTAATCGAAGGCATGTTGTCTATGTATCCTCTCCCCTTGCGCTTCATGTGATCTTGGGTGAAGAGAAATAGCAACACAAAAGTCTTCCCTTTTTTTAAAGTAGGAGGCCTTCCTTGGGACACATCTTAATTGAGAACTCAAGGGATCGACCTCAAGTAGATTTTCTCAGGCGTGCTATATGAATTGGATGAGAGTGAAAGTTGTAGTTTGATCCGTGCATGTAGCGTACTAGACTTTCACTAGGGGACTACAATTTTTTGGAACTCGAGGATATTTCTATGTAGTCGGTGGTGTTTATCGATGATCCACCCACTATAATACTCTAACTATTCTATAGTTTAAGAAAGTAAACTAACTACTAGATTCAACTGAAATGTAACTAGTTTTCATCCTAGGGTTTCATTTGTAATTTTGAACGGAAAAGATAAACAAATTGAAAATAATTACATCATAATCAATTCATCAACTAACTTTTGGTTTTCAATTTCAGCTAAAAAGAAGACAATTAACTGTAAACATATAACTGAAAATCACAATAGGAAATTAACTAACTTTTCTTTGCTTTCAGAAAGTAAAGAGCATTTATTACAGCTCTGAAATAAACATGCTAAAATATTTATAACCAAAATAAGAGAGAGAGAGAGAGGAGTTACAAGAAAGTATAGTCTGAAGGCTTCCTACTGGAATTCTTGCTCAAGACTCTTCTGTTTTCAAGGGAAAAGAAATATCATCAAGGGATTTTTCGCCCAACCAAAGACCTACTGGTCTCTCGTGTTTCTTCAACTGAAGAAACTCGACCCTTCATTAGGGTAATCAATAAAGGATCTCATATCATCATGCCATTTGAGCCTAGTGTCAAGAACCTATACTACCAAGTCGATCCTTCACTATAAGTAACTCCTAACTAGAAAGATCACTCTGACCAGGGGTATATCTGGTTCTTGATAGTTGACAAATGCTTAATCTAAGCATCATAACCTTGGCCAGGGATTTTTATTGTTAATGGGCACTCTTGTGTCGTCAGTACTCTCACCCTTGCTCAACATGAAAATACTTGGTTCAAGGTTTATATCACAATGACTTGGTTTGAAAACATTTCTCTTAACTTAAGTTATTTTCTTTAAGCATATATAGAGAGAGAGAGATTTAACTCATTATCTTTTCACCTCTCAAGAATAATCTGCTTATTCTAAAGCCATAGAGAGAGATAGACAAGGCTTGTCACCCTAGATGCACGTCTCTACAAAATAATGGACTTGGATTGGAGGTAAGAATGGCACGATTCAAATTCAGAAATTTTAAGAACAAACTACCAAAAGACTTCGGCTAAGACCAAGGCAAAATTAGACACCAAGGTATTAAACTCGATTCCATATTTTAAGAGAAGAGAAGATGATATTTCCCATTGTAAAGGAAAGTTTTCAATAATTGTAAGGCTCTATTAAATCCAAACAAAAAAGAGAATAAATATCTATCTAGGTTCGGTAAATGGAAAGAACATGACGAAACCATCAGAATACTCAATAACAAAATAATTTCTCAGGTATTTCAAGAACAAGAAAAAGAAATAACCCTTCCTAATGGTTAAAAGGTATTGCAGTAATCACCAAGTTATAGTTCTCTAGATTAATATTATACAAGGATATGATTCGACCATCATATACCATTTCCATGGGTGATTAAAGAGACAATAATTTATGCATGTCTAAGAGAAATCAAAATTAAGACAAACATGCCTACCAAGTCATCAGAAACCTAACTATGCACTTGATGTCTTCTTTCTTCAACCTTGTAATCAGCTACAAAAGATTGATTTACTCAGTCGTCTAGTTGATTTATGTGATTAAGAACTCACAAGAATGTTGAATACCTTGATGTCCTAGGAAGCAATATGAGAAAACATACAACATGATGTTTAACTCCAAGAATCTAATGAAGAGCGATAGGTCAAGGTTGTGAAAGACTATGCCAATGAGGAGAAAAATGTAAGCTATACCCAGCCGATGCCAAGAACAGAGGATGTAAATAGATAAACAAATCCATTCGAAAAACCGAGTAATGATTTCAAACTAGAAGATTGCCAACTACTAAGAAGTGAATTCAAGATTGGAAAAGTGGAAGTAAGAAAAATTGATTGTCGGGATTGATAGAGGATTCCTATCCTGAAGAATGTGAAAGCCAAAAATGATGATGAAGCCCCCCCACCGCGGAAGAGGAGAGAGTTCAAGAATAAAACCAAGACAAAAATAATATCATCCCAAAAGAGTCTGCATGCCTTCTCTTAAGTGTTTCATTCAAGAAGAGAGAGGCCAAGGTGGTGGGTGTTACCTTTACCACATAATAGATCTTGCCTCCACACAAACTCACGACTTGGAAAGATATTCCAATATTTTAAATAATTATTTAATTTCATTTTATATTACCTAAAATGTGTTTAAGAGGAGATCGGTGATATGTATTTCTTAATTGACTTATTTTTCTTATAATTAAATTAAATGATTTAAAGCCAAGGTTATGACTTTGATATAACTATCTTACACTGACTCAAGGCTTGATGAAAAATTTGATCCTTTATTAACTACGACCTCTCCTTGATGATATTTCCTTTTCCCCTGATGTTGAAAATCTTGCAACCACTTGAAAAAGGAATAGGGTTAGACCTTTCTCAACACACACACACACACACACACACACATATAATACAAACTCATCATCACATTCATTTTCACATATATAAGAAAATCATTGACATCTGTAGTTACAACATATAATTTAAAAATTCTTTCCCCAATTTCACATTCTCATGAAAAAAAGTTAATCACAACTAACATAATGACCTTAATTTCATTGTCATACTCATGTTCAAGATAGAAGGGATGTAACATACTCCTCCTCTTAAGAATCATCGTCCTCAATCATTGTTTATTTATAAATTCAAGTCTAAAATCATAATTATATATATAGAGTTCTTAATTGTTCATAAATAGATAAGGGAACTTCTGAAGGATTTCATCATAATCCTCCCAGGTCGCATTCTCCTTTGAGTACTGGTCCCACTGAACCTTACATTGTACCACCTCATGGTTACGTAGGCATAGCTTATGTACCTCGAGCACTCTGAGTGGCTCTATTGTGATCACCCCAGGATCCTACACCTGTAAGGAATTCCAGTCAATCATATGGTCAAGGTCTGCATATTACTTCTTAAGATAGGAAACATGGAATCCATTGTGCAATCTGGCGAGAGCTGGAGGTAGAGAAATTTTGTATGCTACTAGATTGATAACTTCCAGGACTTCAAAAGGTCCTACATATCTTGGGGCTATTTTGGAAGTTTTTCTAAATTTGACAAAGCTTTTATGTGGTTTCACTCACAAGAGAACTTTCTCTCCGACCACAATCTATCTGGGTTTCGTCTTGCATTAGCATAGCCCTTCTACCAATCATTAGCATCCTTTAACCTCTGTCTGATTAACTTATTATGTTCTTCCATTTCTTGAAACATTTCAGCCCTAGAATGATCATGTCATCCATTTTGTTCCAACTAATAGGTATTCTACACTCCCTGCCATACAGTGCTTCAAAGGGTGTCATTTGATAGCTGATTTATATGAGTTGTTATAAGCGAATTCTACCAATGTTAAATATTTTTCTCATTTATATTTCTAGTACATGTAGTACATTCTTAATAAGTCTTCTAAAATCTGGTTTACTCTTTCCATTTGACCATCTATTTCAGGATGATAGGTTGTACTAATATTTAGCAGAGTTCCCAAAGTAGAAAATAGAGTCTGCCAAAACCTGGTTGTCATCCTAGCATCCCTGTCAAAAATAATCTTTTTTGGAACTCCATGAAGATGAAAAATTTCTTGCACACACTTCTGAGCAATCACAGAAGCCCCATCTATCAAAATTTTGGGTATGAAATGTGCCACTTTAGTGAGTCTATCCACTACTACCAATATAGCATTAAGTCTGCTCCTCATCATTGGTAAACCTTGTACCAAATCCATACTGATAATTTTCCATTTCCAATTTGGTACACTGTGAGGTTGTAACATTCTTTCCAAGTTCTGGTGCTCCACCTTAACCTTCTAACATTCAAAATATCCTGCAACTAATCTAGCTACATCCTTTTTCATTCCCTTCCAAAAATATAAAGGTTTAACATCGGCCAACATTTCGGTTACCCTTGGATGACCTAAGTATGGTGCTATGTGTACCTCTTTCCATATCAACTTCCTTAGTTCTATTGAGTTTGGTGCGTACATCTTGCCCTTATATTTCAAAAGTACATCTGCTTCAATCTGGAAACCCTCATATTTAGGCTCTTGTGAGTTTGTCTGAGGAGCTTCACAAACTTGCAAGAAGAATTCATCTTCATTCAATTTCTGTAACACTTGATCTCTAAAATTGTGTTGATAGACACCATGGAAGTTATATGTTTCTATCAGCTCAATGCATCAGCTACTTTGTTCTCCTTTCCCTTAATGCAATTGATCTCAAGATCATAATCTGAAATTAACTCCATCCACCTCCTTTGGCATGCATTTAAGTTAGGCTGAGTGAATATATACTTTAAACCTTGATGATCTGATTTGAGTTCAAAAGTCTTTCCTAACAAGTAATGTCACCACATTTGCAAGACATGCACAAAAGTTGCTAACTTCAGATCATGAGGTGCATAATTTTGTTCATACTGCTTCAACTTCCAAGATTCATAAGCCACTACCTTCCCATCATGTATTAATACTCCACCCAATCCTTCTCCAAATGCATCCGCTATGACAACAAAATGACCAATAGGGTTTGGTACTGCCAGAAATTGGTACAGTTGTTAATTCCTCCTTCAACATATTAAATGTTCTTGACATTTCTCTGTCCATTCGAATATTTTTCCTTTTCTTTGAAGAGAGGTAATGGGATCAGTGATCCTGGACCTCCTCCACCCCCATCGCCTCCATCATCACCCCCATCACTATCATCTCCATCTCCATCACCATCATCACTGCTATCTTCCTCCTCCTCTGCCTTCTCTCTCCATCGCCTCTACCCATGATGTACTACTCCCTCCTCCAACAGTGGCACTGGCTCATCAGGGATGGTGATCCGTGGGAAGGGATGCAAGAAAATGCACTGAGCATACTCTGTTGATATCAGAGCATCAGTGATATCTAGATGAACATCCCAAGGCACGACCTGTAAACCATGGAAATGCTCAACTGCTGCATCATAAGACAAAATTGGCCCCCACTCTATAGCATCCTGCTGTTGTTGTGCATAATGAACCACTCCCTGGGGCATGCCCTTAACCCTACCATACTGTCTTAGTACTCTCAGAAGCATGAATCTCTCGATAATAAAATAGGTCCGACCAATCAAATAAATCGATCGACACAAGAATGGTATCTCTGTGTCATCCTTTGGCCACTGCTCGCAATCTAGATAAGGTCTCCATACCACTGACTCTCAAAATCTAGTGTCCTCCTCCAATACTCTAGCTTGCTCAACATAGGTTGAGCAAGTCAACCGGAATAAATGTGAACATAGGGCCTCATGGTTGGTCATTGTTTGTCTCCCACTGGCCGACTGACTACTATATGCTCCCAAGCACAAACCTGGAGTAATGTGACCCCCGTTGATAAACTTTCCCCTCGAAGGTAGACTACCTGGTGCAAATCATGATACAAGTGTGGAAGAATACATCAACCCCATGCATATTGAGTGCCATGAGCAATCATGCTCTCCAAAATCCTACCCCATCCAATTGAGAGTCCCTTTGACCTATGGTTAGGACAAAGGAACCCTCCAATGAAATCAGCTAGAATAGAAAGGCAATGTAGCATATGCATCAACCATGTCCCTCCAAGGAATCTCATAGCCGCATATGGTATCGTCCTCGAACACCTTGCGCAATGCATCAGTCTCACCTTGCTCCCAAGAATCATATAATACAAGCTCTCCAACCACGGGTATCCGTAGAATCCGGTATACATCCTCAGGAGTAACTGTGATCTCACTAGTGGGAAAATGGAAGGTGTTATGCTCACTGTGCCACCTCTCCGCTAAAGTTGTCAGTAAACCCCTGTTCACCCTAATCTAGGGCATATCTATAAGGGATGACAAACTGCATCGTGCAATGACGGCTACCTTAGGTGGCGTCAAGTGTCAAATCAACTCCCATGTCCTCAGGAAGCGCTCTCTAATTTGTAAGCTTGTCAATGGCTCCTATCATCAAAAAATATCACAAATCATCTAATCAATCAATCACTCAATCAACTAATCAATCAATCGACATCAATCAGTCAATCAATCAATCAAAATCAATCAGCCTATCAATCTAATCAGCTCTGGTGAGACTTTGATCAAATCTTGTGAGCATCAATCTATCATTCAACCTTTCCTATCATGAGGTTTATCAATCAATCAATGCACCTCGCTTATCATGAGGTTCATTAATCATCTCAACCTCGCCTATCACGAGGTTCATCAATCTATCAACTCAACCTCGCCTATCATGAGGTTTATCAATCAATCAATGCACCTCGCCTATCATGAGGTCATTTAATCAATCAACCTATAATTGATCCTCACCTATCATGGGGTCAATTATCATCATCCTATCATTGCATCTCACCTATCACGAGATCAATGGACATATAATCTATCAACATTATCAATCATCATCAACACAAAGGCTGGCACGATAAAATATCATCGAAATCAAGGAGTCTGAACAAGAAAATCATCAAATTTCCCCAATGCGCTAAAACAATGCTTCTATGCGCTAGAGAAATCCATCGATGCACTAAAAAAAACCTTCAATGCACCGAACTACTCTATGCGCCATTTCATTTGCTCAATGCGTCGAAATAGAGTCCCAATGTGCCAATTTACCCTATGCGCTAATTCATCTCATCTATGCACTAAACTAGTTCACCTATGCACTACAACAATTCATAAATGTGCTAATTCGGGTCATCTAAGCGCTAATCTAACCTATGTGCTAATTCATTAACCCTATGCACTAAAATTTTCATCCTATGCACTAAGTTTATGGATGCGCTAGAACAGATGTTCTATGCACTATTGTGGGTTTCCAATGCACTAAACTAAACAAAAACCGAATTCAAATGAAAAACAAGTGGGAAAATAAAATGCACAAATAACGAGGTGGTTTTCGGGGTACTTACTGGAGGTCCGTACGTTGTTGGGCGGTTGTGTCGTCGCACACGCTCGAAACGGTGAGTGTGGTAAGGGATCACCATTCTGCTCCAAGTTTGCACAAATCACTCTAACTCTCAAGTTTTCAAATTGCAAAATGTTCAAATGAACTTTGTAATCACACTTTTTAACCTTTTGAGGTTAATTAAGTGGCATTTTATGGGGATATTTTATTTTATTTTTCAAAGGGGCCTTAATTAATCAGATCATCACCTGCTGGCTTTGAGATCATTTTTCGGGAGATAAATCGTTTCTGGGGCATAAAATTTTAAGATCATCATCAAATCATCGCAAAATCATCAAAATTTTCAAAAATTTAAAAAATCTTGAAAATTCCAAAATTCACCGATTTATCTCGAGGGGCATATATCCATCATCACTTGAAAATCAACATCTGGGGCATCAATTTTTTTTCTCGACATCGGTATCAAATTTTTCTTTGAAGCAACATGTAAACACATTACTTCAAAGAGGGGCAAAATGTATACACCTAAAATCGGTCAAGGCATTTAATTAATTAAATACTAGTTATTTAATTAATATTCCATCTACGTATAAATAAATTCTCAATTTATTTATATAGTTCATATCCTTTAATTCTCCAAATCTAAAATCATATTCTTCTAATTTAATTAAATAAAGAAATTTCTAAAGTTTGTTTTATTTAATTAATTCTCACTAATCTCAGATTAGGAATTCAAGCACATGTCTACAAATTTTTCAGGCCACCTCACCAAGGTCACATGAAATTAAATAATTCTAGTTTTTAAATTAGAATAATCTTAAACAAATTTTCAAACACATGGCTTATTCCTCACACACTTCTTCAACAAACTTTGAACACATGGTCTTTCTCTCACACACACTTGATTCTTCCATCCATTTGGCATGTTGTCTTTGGTCAAGAGATTCCTCCATCCATTTGGCATGTTGTCTTTGGTCAAGGGAACACCTTCTTGATTCTCTCCATCTCCACCATTCACCCCTCTTGTTTGAATCCAGACCGTCGATCGCTACCACATCACAAGATGCTTGGAAAAGCCTATAAATACAACCCTTTGCCATTGTATTTTGCATCCCACATTTGAGTAGAGTTATTATGCAGGAATATCTTTTGAAGCATTGGAGCATTTGGAGTCTTATAGCATTGTTTAGCATTTTAACAAGTTTGCATTGTAGCATCATGTTAACTTAGAACCATGTTTTGTTTTATAGTTGCATTTTATATCATGCTTTGCTTTATAGTTGCATTTTAGTTTATCATATTCATAGTTTATATTTGAGCATATGCAAAATCATTGTAGCTTCATACCATAGCATTAACATTGTATAATCTAACATCATTATCCATTTGTCAAATATCACCATTACCATTTACATAATGAAATATCATGTAGGAACTTAGATTTCTTGCATTTAGAACATCTCGTTTCTTAAGTTGTCATTTTAACAACCATAGTGCATATACAAAATCTAAGAGCCAATATGGTTTAATAAATCCTTGAGAATAGAGAATAATGGAACGTTTTTAAAGATTTGTTTTGCTGCAATTTAGAGTAATTTATTTGATTCAAATCTTTACTATAGTACGCCTCATTGGTGTTTGTGTTGATTCCCACATTCCACACACCACACCTACTACTACTGCTCGGTGGAGGATCCATAATATAATGTAAAACCCACACCTCACTGCACTTTACATGCATCACAAATTTACTGCATTTCGTGAGGAGGTTTTGGAGAAGATTCTCTACCCAAATGACTACTGGTACATGTAAACATACTCCACATCATTTATATTTACTTCTTTCATATAACATATGCTCAATAACATCTCCTATGTCCAGGTATGAATGGCAACATTGTGGCTTTGCGCATGTCCTTGGTGAAACCTTTGGCTCAAAGACGCACCTGATATTGCCAAACTATAATGGAATAATCTTGCATCAGTACAAAATGCAATTGACTACATTGACAAATATGTCTCGGCTTGAAACCCACGTCCCCACCATAGCTCAAATGAAAGAGTTCCATGATCTACCTTTGAAAATCCCTGCTTAATGGACACAAGAATGATTATGTTGTCCACCCCTTCACATGACTACAATGAATTGCTCAACTTTGTTCAACACCATACACGTTGTACCTTGTAGACATGTTTATAGAGGAAAGGAGCTATAGTTGAATGCTACTATAAAGCCCCTTGGACCATGCAATACAATTCAACCCTCTCAAATGAGAGTAGCCAACCAAAGCACACCCTTGCTCGTAATGATGACTGAGTGAATCTTCACAACCCCACTATCCTCCCTATTTGGTGCACAGATGTAGATTGCCAACTCGTTCTCTCAATAGATACAATGCTCAAATATATAGCAAAATATGTAGCTAAAGCAGAAACTAAATCTGAAACATATCATGCAATGCTTTCTCGTATTTTAACAAATTTTTATCTTGACATGCCAACACCAATAGCTTTTAGGAAAATGCTTGTTGACAATCTTATGGATCATGATATTAGTGCCCAAGAAAGTTGCCACCTTTTATTAAAACTACCACTTTGCTTGTGTAGTCGAATGTTTGTTTCTTTAAATGTAAACTAAAAAAACTATAAACGCGTTCCACTCTCAACCACATTTACATCATCACACAAAAACTACATTGATGCATACATGGCATGCCCTATTTGTCTGGAGGCATTGCCATTGATTGAAGTCACTTAGAAATGGAGCTTCAAAACATCCTGTAAAGCGAACCAATGGAAAGAGCGTTCCTCTAAAGCAATTGTTCGAGTCTCCCCTCGTTTCACATGCATTCCTCCAAAGGACAACCAAAGTTTCCATGAATTCTATTGGAGTGAACTGGTTCTCTACAAACCTTTCTGTAACATTGTGGTTGACCTTGGTTCATCTGCAACTCAAATTGTGGCACAGTGGGAGAGGATGGCATGCACTTACCATCCATGGAATGTGTGACACACTCAACCAGGTATGACCTCCATTATAGACCCTGACTCTCCTTCGAATGATGTAGAACCCACACATCAATGCAACCAATCTGAATGGAAAGTGTTGTCAAGTGTACATCCAGGCCATCCACTCTAGTTGGATGCGCTTGACATGCTCGATAACCATGAAATAGACCTCAACCATGACTACAATACTCATTCCATAAATCCAATAGAACTCACTACAACATCCAACTTTGTAGACTCAAACCACACAACATATCAAGTCCCCCTTTCGCCCTTTGTAAATACCCAACATGACCTTTCATTGGAACAAAAGATAACACTGGATTTAGTGTTGTCACACCTATCCTCCACCACTTACCAGCCACCACTCAAAATAATAGTTCAAGGAACTGGAAAGTCACACCTAATTAAACAAATTAGGTCTACACTCAATTATTCCACTCCAAATGGGAAAACATCACTATTATTTCTCGTACTAATAGGTGTTGCAACATTCAACATTGGAGCATCCATAATTCATTCTACACTTCACATATCCATCAAAGAGATGGCTCCCTTGCAAGTCCAGACACTAGCAAGCTTCCAAGAGAAAACACACTTTGTTCACTACATTTTAATAGATGAAATGAGCTTCATTGGTCCCAAGTTGCTTGAATGCATCAACTATCGCTTGTGCGAAGCTTTCCCGACACACAACCACAACCTATTTGGAGGCCACTCAATCCTACTCTTTAGAGACCTCGACTAGCTACTGCCGATCAAAGACATTCCTATGTACTCTTCTACCTCCTACGGGGGGACACTATGGCAGAGCTTTCAAACAATTTTTACACTACACAAAATATTTCGTCAAGCTAGAGAGGATCCCACTCAACTTCTATTTTGTGATCTCTTTTGCAATTTAAGAAAGGTTGAACCTACTATTGTAGATTGACAATTGCTAATGTCAAGGTCAAGCTCGACACTAACATCTACATAGCAAATTGCTTTCTTATTATTCATACATCTTTATGCAACTAATGAAAAGGTCTCACTCCATAAAAAATGCATTATGTTGTCTCTAGCACAACTTGTTGCTATAGCCATTGTAGAGCATATAGGGAGCTCTTTCAACTCAAATCCAGATGATGAGAAACTCCAACCTAATATTCTACTATGTGTTGACCAAAAGGTTATGCTATCTTGTAATTTGTGGACTGATACTGGCCTTGTTAATGGAGCTCTTGGAATAGTAAAAAAAATAGTGTACAAGGAGAGCGAAAAACCACCCTATCTCCCCTTGTTTATTGTTGTTCGATTCAAGAATTACATAGGGGCTGCCTGGGATACAAACAATCCCAAAGATGTCCCCATTACCCCGATGAGTTGTGGTGGTTGATGCCAAATTCCACTTAAAATGGCATGGGCCTTAACCATCCACAAATCATAGGGGCTTACACTTGATATGGCCACCATTGACATCAACAACATTGACTGACAAGGCTTGACGTTCATAGCAATTTCTAGAGTGCTCTTCGACCTTTGTATCCACCCTACATTCACATTTGAAAGATACACATGCATGCAAAAAATCCCTTATGTTGCACGTAGGATTAGTGAGGAAGCTCAATTGTCAACACTATCGACATCAACCACTTGAAATGCTCAACTTCTTTTCACTAAAAAAAATGTGTACAGGTATGTTCACTAATTACTTAGTCCTTTCTCTTTCAATGACTACATTCCTGATTGGTTACACATATCTTTGTATTTCAAGTATCCAATCTCTTCCTCGCTTACCACATTTGATTTGTAGGCCCTCCTTCAAAGCTGCATAATTGTCAAGATCCACCCTTTTAGTACAAAGTTTATAAACATAAGCATATTTCATTCTGCAAGGAGTTCTTCAACAACTGCTCAATCGACATACAAGCAGTCTTCCAACATCTTCTACTGAAGCTATTGTTTGTACTGGAGTTCTCCCCTGCTAATTATTTTCACAACGGTAAAACATTATTCATTTACAAATCTTTTTGCACCTACATATTGTGCTCTCTTCACCTAATCTTTAGACTTGTAAACTATACATTCCTCATATCTAACTTACATCACGCTTTTTCCTCAAACTTCTAGCCTCTTTCCAAGATTTCTGCTACATCCACTGTCATGCTATGGTAAGTTGCCATTTTTGTTATAGAAGATATAAAATGTATGTAGGTGTGATTGAATCATACTGTTTCCGATGGTTCTACTTCTAACATACTTTCATCTTCTAAACAATTTACAGAATTGGAATTACAATTGAATTTTAATACCCTCAACGAAAATAATATAGAGGATGTTGTATATTACTATATATTGGTAGCTAACAAGTTAGGACATATGTAGAGTGGATGATTCATTCCAATTGCATTTTCCTATCAAAATATAAACTGTCCTTGCATAGACTGTCTCCTCAGGTCACTTTGTCACTCGTCTTGGCTACTTACATATATTTTTCATTGAAATTTACTAACATTGATTATATATTTGTTATAAAATTACCCTGTAATGCCAATATCAACTAAGTAGACATTGAGTTTTTTCATTATGTGCACATCTGCATTTTTTAACATTCAATACTACCTTTTCATACAACTCTTTGGGATAAATACATCTCCCTCTTTGTCTGTAACATCATTACAAGAAAGTATACAATTACCCTATAATGCCAATATTAACTGAGTACATAATTGTGTTTTTTCATTGAGGTGCACATTTGTATTCTCAATTGTGTGCTTACATAGTGTACAAAGGTAAATGTGATTGAATAAGTGTTTCTTGTGGGGTTGATACAAGGATTGGTAACTACATGTAAATGTGTAATTCAGTAAGTTGGGTATTCCTTTTTCAGTTCGCTCCACTAATTTGACACAAATCACAAGGTTACACTCTTTTCCATCTTATAAACATCTATTCATACATGCTCATTCACATTCAGTGCACTAAAATATGCAATTTAACTTTGAACCATAACATCTAATGCATGAGAATGTGCAATTTAACTTTGAACCTTAACATCTAATGCATTGGCATTAGGTCCTCGCTTGCTTGGGTCTCTTTATTAGTATGCTTCACAAATTTTACTCATTCACATTGATGCACTTGTTTTCCTTACTATAAACACATCTATTTGCACTCACTTGTTCACATCTATTGCACTGGAGTGAATAAATTATCTTTGGACTTTGTGATATGAAATAGGCAATTTAATTTTGTACCTTTAACATTTATGCACTAGAATGATTAATTTATCTTTAGAACCTAGATTGCTTACTTGTTTGACATGTATTGCTTTGTATAATCTGTTTATTGTTGGATCTTTATTGTTGCTTGTTGATGCTATAGTAAGCACTTAAACAATCTATTATGTGTTTGTTACAGTGGATATTTATGCATGTCTTGTTTGCTTTTGCAACATACTGTACTGGTCTTTTGTTGGCATGTCGGGTGCTGAAGCAGTTGGAAATGGATGATGAATATGTTTGCAATGAGGAGGTAATGCATGAATTATTTGATGCATGCTCTTGTTTAAATTGCAAGTTTGATAATAACATATGAAACACACCTAGCTTCAAAATTAGAGGTTCTATATATATGAATGGTTGATGTGGGCTATCTTTTAATTTATATCTTATTGCCTTATCCTAAAGAGATTCCGAATCCAATAAAACATTTCTAGCAATAGGATCATATCCTCAACTATACTATTTTCAACAAAATTGTGATTTCACAGCTAGTGGTGTGCTTGTTTTTCTCTATTTCTGGGGTTACAACACATGCTCTTCTTGCAGCAGAGTTAATGGTTGCCCTCCCATAGAGTTTCTTCTACTCCTTACTGTACATCATCAACCAACATTTACTTCACTAACCGAGTTCATTTTATTTTGTCTTGTTACAGATCACTTTAAGGACAACATTGTTTTCAAAACAGTTTCGTAGTCCCCAAATCTCAAGGTAACTATTGAGAGAATGTGGGATAAGATAGTTCATGGCCACAAACCTGATTTTCAAAATGTTGAAGATGCCCATATGTAGGTCCAACAAAGGCTTAGCTAAATGAAATCTCGAATAACTTTGGTTGTACTAGATGATGTCTGGAAAAAGCATCACCTTCAAAAACCGTTGTTTAAAATATTAAGTTGAATTTTAGTTTTATTCATCCCCTTCCACCTTTCATTTCATAATTTTTTTAATTTTTTTTCTCAACCACAAACAATATTAAGTGTTTGGATTTTACTTGGATGCAAATCAAGGCCTCTCGTGCAACTCATATATTCAAGAAACACGGTTGAATCACTATTTTGAATATAATTACAACATATTATTAAGTTGCTTGTTGGCTGTCTACTATTTTATCACATAATTTGATGCGATAGAAGGATGAATTTTTTCTTCAACAAAATAATGTTTCTTTATTAAGGGAGTTTAAGTTTTACTTCTTGTACTCAACTCACACAACTTCAACTTTTTATTATATTAAGTAAAACAAATTATTTCTATTTTACGACTGTAAATCAGTTTTCCCATTTTTTAATAAACAAAACTAACAGAAATTTCACTATATTGTCTTTGACGTACCCATTGCACCCTAAGGTGCAATTGCTAGTTTTATAATAGTTTT